>PVJL010004955.1:0-118128 GCA_004026885.1 Lyroderma lyra
TAATACTGTTTTCTTCCTGTAGTCTGTTGTTTCCTGAATTCCTCTGGACCAGTTTTGACCACTCACATATCCTGTCTTACTCTAAGGATTTGCTTCATTTAGGTCCTTACCCAACTGGGAGTGTGGGGATGGGTATGGCAAGATGATCTCAGATCTATTCAGATCATACCAGGAACCTGACGTGTACCAGTGTTTTGTTTGGTACAAGTGCTAATGGACACACATCATTTCTACACTTTTCCCAATATACTTGACATTTTTCTGATTTGTCATTTCATCTGTGACTTTTAATCTCTGGCTGTTCCCCTCTCTCTTCTTCCATGCATCACCTGTTCCTCTCTACTCCACAGTCACTCCACAGTGACCCATACATACATGTTGTAAGGTATGTGCATATTCTTAAGTAGTACTTGACCCACCAGCAGCTCAGTTCCAGTTGTATTTTCTTGACCCTGGACACACCATTTTTCTGCATGGCATGGATATGTCCTCAGCTGACAAGGTCCTGCAGAATACTCTTGAGTCATTGATCCTGGCTCTCCTCCATATGTGGCATCCCATACTTCTGCCCTTTGTCTTGGAAGGCCTTCCCTGTTTTATGATCCTTAGAACCTCAGTACTGTAAAGCAGCCAGCCCTCCCTTCAAAAGGCTGCCTTTTCCTGAAAAATATCCAATGTATTCATTCTTTGGTTTGAATGTATGTACATTATAGACACTTTTGGTGGGACTTCCTCCTCCCACCAAAGTTAACATTCACTTTATCAGCATTTTTCTTCTTTCAGACTGTTGTTGTGGATCTGAGGATGAGGAGTTGCCATCTGAGCAGAGTGTTTCTGTAGAAGGAGACTCACAGGTCAGGACTTCAAAGAAAGGTTCATCTACCCAGAAGACTTATCCCTGTGAGAAGTGTGTCCCAGGCTTGAAAGACGTTTTGCACTTGACTGAACTCCAAGCCCTGTATCCTGGGCAGGAGGCATTCTTAGGTGGGACAACCAGAGTCTTCTGGTTCAGTGAAAACCTTCACCAGCACCAAAAGAATGGCAGTGGAGAGAAAATCTTCAAAATGGGTGTGGACAGGCCCTTGTTTGTGACAAGCTGTAGATTCCATGTGTCAGGAAAGCCATTTAACTGTGGGGAGGATGGAAAGGATTTTTTAACTAACTTGGGCCTTCTCCAGCATCAGGCCACTCCCTATGGTGAGAATCCACAGAGTACCACCAAGTGTGGGCAGCCCTTTAATGGTGGAAAAAGTCATGACAAGTGGATTGAAAGCAAAATTTTCAGCAATACACACCCACTTTAGCAAACTAAAAGGAAATTTGAAAATGCTATATATGGCCATCACATTGCCCCCTCTGAGGCATAGTTTGGATCCTCACAAAAGATGTTTCCCCTTCAAGTTGGCAGAGTCCTATTGTGCTTAAATAAAAAGGCCTTTATTATTGTACAAACCAGTACAATGTGCAACAGGAAGTTTCTGATTTGGTGACTTGGAAGCTGGAAAACTTCATCACAAGCACTACTTGAGACAAATTATGTCCTTGAAAAAAATGTCCTTCTCTGCAAGCCTCCAGCAGAGAGTTCTTTGGGCCAACACAAGGTCAGGTCCATCCCCTAATTTGTCAGAGAGAAGGGCTCACAACACTTGTGATTTTCTCCAAAAAATGGGATAGCTGAGGTCTGTTTCCCTGACCTGGTTAGGTGGTGGCTGATATACAGTGTGCACCTGCCAGGTGGTAGAGGTAAAATAGTTTTTGCCACAGAAACTGCCAGTGATGTAAATCTAGCAAGGACCTCAGGGCAGGTTATACATACTTCCCATAGAACCGAAAGTTACAAATAACGTCTAGTCTGTGGATATCTGGATATATAAGTCAATTCAAGCAGACAGCTCCTCACAGAGGCTTTCCTCCAATGCTGTTATACCTAGTAAGGCAAGAGCACATGCCAAAATTGATTTGAAGAGTAGACTAGGCTCTGGCTTTGGTGCATAGCTTCCCAAGGGGAGTACTTGGAAGATGACCATGGTGATATTCAGCAATGAGGTATGTAGCACTTTTTCTAGGATGAGTGTGTGAACTTAATTGTCAGACTTTGTACACATAGATAAATGGATAAATTAGGACAATACACACAATTCTACTTTTTAATTCATTGTATATCCCAGAAGTGCAGCAGTAGAGAAAACTTTCCTCATCATGGTGCCTGATGCTCCATTGTGAAAATGTACCATGATCCATTCAATTAGTCTCTCATTGATTGACAGTGGGTTGGTCCTAATCTTTGTTATTGCAAATAATCCTGCAAGAATTCACTTTGCACACATACACATGAAAGGCATATGTAAATATTCATTGAGTTGAAAAGTTATGTGATCAAAGAAATTTTCTTGGTGTAATGAGAGTAACCAAATTTTCTATTCTAGTCTCCAAATTCATGTGATTCAAATAAAATCAGCCAGCAATACTCCCCCTTTAAAATTGATGAAATGGTTTCTACTAACTTAAATTTGTATATGATTTTCTTCACTCAGACATGAGTTGAGATCCTTAGGAAATTCTCACTCCTTTGTCTTTATATCTTTACTTTGCTCACTAGGCACATGTTGAGGCCCACTGACTTGATTCTCATCCACCTAGTCATAGCTAACAACTTGGTTCTTCTTAACAAAGGAATTCCTGAGACAATGGCAATATTTTGGTTGAAATATTTCCTGGATGATGTTGGATGTAAACTTGTCTTCTATTTATATAGAGTGGCCAGAGTGGTTTCCCTCGATACCTGCCTCCTCAGTGACTTCCAGGCCATTAGGCTCAACCTTAATAAAACTAAGTGGATAGAGTTTAAGATTAGCTCCCCAAAGTGCATTGGCTTCTGCTGTTTCCTTTGCTGGATCTTGCATCTCCTGTTAAATATCTTCATTGCTTTAAATGTTACTGGACCAAGAAAGAGCAAAATCGTAAGTATGGTGAAAACTTGGGGATACTATAATTTACTCATTCCAGGCAAATTTGTAGTCTCATTACATGCAGTCATGTTCTCCTTCACTACTTTTGTATATTTATGCCTCAAGGCCTGGTCTGGTGGCTTCCTGGTCATTGTCCTGCACAGGCATCAGCAGCAAGTGCAATACATTCACAGCAACAGACTACCCCCAGGCTCTCCCACAAGGTCAGAACCACATTCACCATTTTGGTCCTGATGAGCTTATTCATCTCCTTTTATTTTCTCTCCTTTATTTTGTCTTTTTGTTGTTGGTGTTGTTAAACTTATTGAGGTGACATTTGTTAGCAAGAATTACATAGGTTCCAAGTGTACAATTCTATAGTGCATTGTCAACTTGTTATATAATAAGTTCACCACCTAGTGTGAGTTCTTTTTCCATCACCATATATTTAGCTCCCCCTCCCTCCTCTCTCATCCCCCTTCTCCCCTCCCTCCCCACTTTTCCCCAAATAAACATTAAACTATTGATTATATCCATGGGATTTTTGTTTGTTTGTTTTTTCTTTGTTTCTTTCAGTTTTATATTCTGCATATGAGTGAAGTCATAGTTTTTGGTTTTTTCTGTCTGGCTTAATTCACTAAGCATGAGGATTTCTAGGTCCATCCATTTTGTAGTAAATGACAGTATTTCATCTTTTCTTATAGCTGAGTAATATTCCATTGGGTATATGTACCACAGCTTCTTTATCCAGTCATCTGTCAGAGGGCACTCTGGTTGGTTTCATGTTTTGGCCCATGTGAACAGTGCTGCAATGAACATTGGGGTACATAAGTCTTTGCAGATTAAGGTTTTCAAGTCTTTTTGATAGATACCCAGAAGGGGGATTGCTGGGTTATATGGTAACTCTATTCCCAATTTTCTGAGGAACCTCCACATCGTCTTCCATAGTAGTTGTACCAGTTTGCACTCCTACCAGCAGTGTGTGAGAGTTCCTTTTTCTTCACACCCTCTCCAGCACTTGTTATTCCTTGTCTTGTTGATTATATCCATTCTAACAGGTGTGAGGTGGTATCTCATTGTGGTTTTGATTTGCATTTCCCTGATAGCTAATGAGGATGAGCATTTTTTCATATGTCTGCTTGCCATTTGTATTTCTTCATGGGAGAAGTGTCTGTTTAATTCTTCTGCCCACTTTTTAATTGGGTTGTTTGGGTTTTTGTTGTTGTTAAGTCGTATTAGTTCTTTATATTTTTTAGATATTAGACCCTTATCTGATGCATTGCTTACAAATATTTTCTCCCATTCAGTTGGCTGTCTCTTTGCTTTGTTGATGGTTTCTTTTGCTGTGCAGAAGTTTTTTAGTTTGATAAAGATTATACATCATGATCAAGTGGGATTCATCCTGGGAGCACAAGGATGGTTCAACATATGAAAACCAATCAATGTGATACACCACATAAACAAAATAAAAGATAAAGATGATATGGTCATATCAGTTGATGCAGAAAAAGCTTTCAACAAGATACAACATTCATTTATGATCAAAACACTAAATAAAATGGGTATAGATGGATAGTATCTCAACATAATAAAAGCCATATATAACAAACTTTCGACTAATATTTTGTCTTTTTGGGGTAACCCTGGTTGTGAATTCAAACCAGTGGTTAATGAAAACCTCTGCACTGGTGTCTGCAGGCTTCCTGACAGTCAGCCCCTCTGTGCTCCTTGGTAGTGACATTTGTGTTTCTCAGTTCTGCTCTGCCTTCTGAAGAAGAAAAATAATTTTTGAAGTGTGGTCTCTATAGTAAGTTCCCTTTAGAACCTCCTATCATTTATTTAAATCACTTTTTTTGTATTTGTAGGCTCATGTTTTATGACAGATAATCTGTCACAATAGTGTAATTCAGGATGAAATAAAAGCTAAAATAATCCTGGCTTCATATTGCTTTTAAGATTGCCAAAAAATCAACATAGTGTATATCATGACTCAAAGATGACTTTCTAAAATTATGTAATGCTGTTCACTAGATAAAATCAGGCAATAATGATAATGACATATTGGGAATTTTCAGTGTTTGATAGTGCTAGAGTAGAAACACACTCAAACTTTGAAATAAGAGCCAAAAGATTTATTTATATTGTCAAAGGTGTTTCAAGTGGAAAGAAAATGACCTTGGGACAGCACACGTGAACTTCAAAGAATTGAAGGAGATTCATGGTGTTTAGCAAAGAGTATGAGATATATAGTGTGTTGAGAAAGGAAAAATGGAAAGTAGGTGGTAGCTTCTTTTGGCAGGTGTTGGAGGTCACAGCAAAGATCAAAACTTTTCATAGGCAACATCATGAGTCTCTGAGAACTTTCGTCCAGTCAGTGAAGCAATCAAAATTGTGATTAAAAAAATTCCATTAAAGTAAGTTTATTTTAGTACACATACCATCTTATTAGTTTTTAAAACCTTTGTTTACTTTTTTCATTTTTTAAGAAAAATAAGTAGCAAAATAATGCATTTCCAATTTACTGATGTTTAGGGATCAGATCTGACAAAGAGTCTCTCCTTGACCTAACTTTAGTCAGACTCCTCTGCCCAACTACACCTCAACTTTTTGATCTTCCATGCTCATCTTTGTGTTGCCCAATTTAACGAAAGTCCTGTGAAGTCAGTTTAGACAGAATCCTCTCCCCTTCAATATCTGATCAAATTTCTCATCCCCATCATCTCCCAGATAATAGCAGCACCCTGACCTTGCTTCAGCAAGAATCCTGTTAGCTCAGCTTATCAAAGACCTTCCCTTATCCCTGATGTTTTTTCTTAGTAATTTTCTATCTGCTGACGGGGTTATAAACACCTACTTCTCCAGGCTATATTTGAAATTGAGCCTACTCCCATATGGAGGTCTCTTCCCCCACTGCAGTCATTTCTGATTGAAATTTGCTTTTACTGTTTTAACTCCTGTTCAGCTTTGGTTTTTCTTTAAACCAGATCTTGAAAATTAAAATTCCATAAAATTTTTTTATGGAATAAAATAAATCTTGAGAAAATTTTGTCAGTCATTGGTACTTAGAGGAAAACTTTAAAGAGTTTCATTTTCATTTCACCTTTATTTTCCATCTTTAAATAATCATTTGACTTATATTACCACTACATTGATAACCATAATACTTGATCATTAAATATCTTATATGTTGCTAAATGTACAATCCTGCATTTCTATGTAACTAAAATTATATTGAAAATTTAATTTCATTTGTTATATATTTTGAAAGTGACTCATGCAAAATACGGTTTAGGATATGTAAATATAAAACTTGTACCTAATTATCTAAATTTTAATCCAATATATTTAGGTAACGGTTGTTATGAATGACAAATCATGATGAAATAAATTTCTGGTCTCTAATAAATTCAAGAGCAACAATGTGTTTCTTAGAAAACTATTTCATCATTACTATATTGTCCTCTAATCAACTGAAAATATGCACATTTTGTTTAAGTTTAATTTGTATTAATATGTTTCAAGGGCTCATAGTTTTATATAAGCACTCAGTGCCTTACCTTGAATGAGGTTCCATTACCCAGGAAGGTAGAATCATTTAAATCAAGCTTGTCCAACCCTCGGCCTGCAGGCCACATGTGGCCCAGAATGGCTTTGAATGTGCCCCAACACAAATTCGTAAAATTTTAAAAAACATTATGAAAATTATGCATGGACCTTTTTTTTTTTTTAGCTCATCAGCTATCACTAGTATTAGTGTATTTTACATGTGGCTCAAGACAATTCTTCCAACATGGCCCAGGAAAGCCAAAAGTTTGTATACTCCAGATTTAAATGCTTCCTGAACAAAATTGTTTGTCTTAAATCACCAGGGCCAGGTATCTGGCAACTAGAAACCATGCCTATAATCCAGAATCCACCAGAATTGTTCTATCTAGCCATTCTTCAGCTGTTTCCCCTGCCCTGTCTTGCTTTTCTCACAGAAAACATAACAAAGGCTCTGGCCTAGGCTTTTCCCTAGCTCCTACTACTGCCTCCTAACTGAAACCTGGTGTTCCTTCTGTGGCTTTGCATGGTATGCCTCTCATTTCTAGTAATATTAAACTTTTCTTTTAATGGCATTAACCTATCTGTGTTGCCACTTAGTCACTTACATAAATTCAAACCCAGGCACAAATCAGCCTCCTTTGGCTGTATATTACAACTTATCTCCCCACTTCTTGGTGCCCTTCTCTTTTCCATTGTGCCTACCACATTCTAACATTCTATTTAATAATTTCTTTTTTTCCTTATCTTTTCCTTCATCTTTCCTGAATACACTGTAAGCTCCTTGGTGGCTGAGATCTTTGTCTCTTGTTTTCAAATTTGTTCCATGCACTTAAAGTTCTAAATAGCCATGTGTTCAGCTTCATCCTCTCACTTCTCAGATTTCAGTGTTCCCAGCTCAAATTTTGCTGCATTTAAAGTTTTTACCTGTCACAAATATGTTCCCTAGAGCCATTCCTGTATATACTGTATATATCTGAACTACAAAATAATTATTAATAACTTTCAGTAACTTAAACAATTCACAAATATTTATCTTTTCTTTTTTCTCTTCTCTTTCCTTTCCCTTCCTCTTTTTTTTTTGTTGTTTACTGTAAATAATCTCCACTCACAATTCAAACACTATTCCTGTAACTGCAAGTGAAATGAGAATCACTTCCCAGCAAAGAAATGAGATCATGGTGTTCCAAATCGTTATTTCTGTGTTCAGCTTCACCTTTGCACATTTGCTGCCACTAGGATTATGTCAGCCACCATCCTGAAACACAAGAGCACTTACAATGGTTCCTTTCAGATAGGTGGCATATTCCTAAAAGGAAATAATACTGATATTTCAGCTTTTGGGCTAAGAAATATCTTTTGGATTAAAGAGTGCTACTCCCTGGGTTGAACACCATCAGTGACAAATGTTCACAGGTATAGACACACCATATACCTGCTGGGGACGCTGAAAGGAAGGTGCTCAAGGCTGAGTCAGGTTTAACCAAATTTTATTCAGAGCATCTGGGTGCAGATGGGCTGAGGCCAAAAAGAACATTAGCACAGAGATCTATTGTAACAGGGTTTTACAGGGAGGGAAGGAGGGAATTTCTGAAGAAGAGATACCTGGCACTGGTCAAATTGTCATGTAGGCCAAGTAGCATGTAAGGTTTTATCTCAGTGGGTCTCACTGTTCCCAGAAAGATGTTATTTTCCGCTTGAGTTCATGAAGTATCCAGGTTCCCAGGAGTGGGGTATGGGGGGCTTAGCAAGCTTTCAGATCTTGTAATAACTACTTTAAATATGTGCAGTTTCTTCTATGTCATTGATACCTTAATAAAGCTATTTTTAAAAAAGAAAGCAAGCTCTTGAGCCACTCTCCTTGCTCGAGCCCCCTCCTACCTCTTTGGAGTGTACTTTCCCCTCAATAAACTTTTTGTTTCACCACTTAAAAAAAAAAAAAAAGCAGATACTATAACTACTGGATTAAAAATTTAAAACAATGTTTAGAATTAACATCACTATGTTATCTGCACCAATAGGAATGCCATCCTTCTATTGATGTAATTGTTCCCCTTCCCTGTCCTATAAATACCCCTTGCCTTGGTCTCCTAAATGGAACACTAGTTGGTCTTCTGCATGAATCAGTGACTCCCAAACAGTCTTACTGATCTCAAATAAATGTTCGTATCTTATCAATTTGAAAGGCCTTTTATTTTTAGGTTAACAAGAGGAAGGCTCCAGTTTGTAACTTACGTCAGGGCACCCCACTTCATGTCTCCTTTCACTCCACAGCTCAGTCTGGAGACAATTCTCTTGCCCCTCACCCAAGTGAAGCTTACAAAATTCACTTAAAACTTCTGTCTACACGTATTTGAAAACCAGCAACAGCAGTGGACTGTGAGTGGACTCATGGTGACATTTCATGCGGCACCTCCATGTGGTTCTGTAGCTTTGGGGAATATCTGAAAGAATATGTAAACATTTCTTTCATCCCTGCAGACTACACTGTGCAGAAGGTGGTGCAGATATTTGAAAAAGGGGCTAAATCCCGCCAGGCCCTCGGAGCCTCGAGGGACCATTTCCCATCGCCCGCCCCTCGCTGTACCAGTCGGCTTCCACCTGGGAAGCGAGAGCGTCTGCGCGGGGATACAGCCCCAACAGAACTACATTACCTAGAAACCTCTACACCGCGAGGTGGGGCACTATTACGGGCGTTTCCGTACGTGCAGACGACGACTGGGCGGGACTTCCGTCGTCTTCCTCGCGGCGGACATCTTGTGGGCTTGAAGCAGAGGTTAGCGAGCTGTGGTTCGGTTCTGAGGTGACAGAAGCGGGAAGGGGCAAGAGGAGATTCGTCTGTACTGCAAAGAGGCTCGGCAGTGGCAGCGCCTGCGAAGACCTGGGTCTGCACCTGGGATCCTCACGGTTCCGGAAGTCCAGACCGTGATGGCGGAGGCCGCGGGGATAGGCCCGGTGTAGGTAGGTGCTGTGTTCCCCGAACTTTGATGCGGCCCGACCCTCACCTCCGAATCCTAGGGTACCTGATGAGGTCACTGCAGCCCAAGGTCTAGTGCGTTTGTAGGTGGGGCCTCCATTTCCAAAATAGTGTGATGAGAGGAGACTTGAAAAAGCAAAGACGGGGAGGTGCGACTGAGCCGGTAGCGTTCCGGAAATTGGGGTCCTCGTGTCTGCAAGGAGCAGTGTGAATACTAGCCATACCTGTAGTGACAATTAAGACAAGTATCTTGCGAGGATGCTGGGAGCGGTGGAGAGACAGGATCTGACAAAGGATTTTGAAAGTATCCCAAAGTTCGTTCAGGGGAACATAGACTAGGGTAGAGTGGGAATGATGAGGAGGGAGGCTGGGAGGAGATTCCAGGAGTGTGGTGGTGGTGTCTGTACCAGAGCAGTGGCAGGAGGTGTTGAGGGTGGAGAAGTCACTAAATCCTGGAGAGATTTTACACATACAAAACCAACCAGATTAGCTGCTATGTCAAATATGGCTGTGAGTGAAAGTAGGGAATGAAGGGCTATCCATCCTCCACCCCCCCACCCCAAAATCTTAAAGAATGGAAATCTGTAAGTTGGAGCAGGGAGCACCTTTCATGGTGTTCAGGAGTTGGATTTTGGACATGGTAAATCTGAGGTGTCTCACAACACAGGGTATTTGGACATGCAGGCCTGGAGTTGTGTAGAGCAAGCTGTGTTGAAGACCTCTGAGGGATGAGGCCTCAGGTCAAAGCCTGGTGGTCAGATTTAGGGGAAGACTATTAAGGATGTTATTTTTTGTCATCACTGAGATAAGAGATTGGATGGCAGGAGAGGAGTGGACATCCTTGAGATTCCCTTCAGAAAAGAAGGGTCCTGATGAAAGGGATCTGGCTGATGTCAGCAGGGGGAGAAGACTGAAGGGTGTTAGGAGCCTTACCTGGGATGGAGAGCAGGGTGTGAAGTGCTATAGGTTTGCTATGCTGTGAACTCAGCTCGCCCCCATAAGCACTGCCTGTGGAGCAGAGGAAAAGTCAGCCAGGCTAGTGGAACAGCCTCATCCTTATCCAGGGTTCTGGTACATCAGTTCCCCAGTTCCTCAGGTAAGGAGAGGTGGTGAGCATCTCTAATGATGGGCTATTAGTAGGCTCACCTTCAGAGGACTGAGTCTATACCAGTAGGCTGGTTTGGTGAAACAAGTAATGTACACTTGGCAAGTATACCTAAGTGTGCTGTTAAAAATATGTAGGTAGGATAAATCAGATATATACCCATGCTCAATAATTGATTAAAGTACTTGCCTCTGTCACTTTATTTGCACCAAAAACATTTGCAAAGTGTTAATTTCATGGACAGTAAAAGCTAATTCAAAGATATTTGACATGTACTAACATATCTGATACAAACAGCAACCCTATTAGGTGAGTACTAATATTATTGCTGCTTTAGAGATGAAGACATTGAGACACAGATAGGAGGCAGCACTAAGGTGTGAGTATCTGAGGTTAGACAACCTGAAATCGTCCTTTCCAAAGGGTAGGGAAGGAGTTAGGGGAACAGTTAAGTCCATGAGACTCCACTGTGGTAACCTTCCACTCCCAGCTTTTTTTTCCTGCCAAGTTGCTGTGGTGACAGAATTTTTGTCCCTGCAGAGGTAGACTTCATCATTCAACCCATACGCACTCTATGATCTTGGCAACCAAGTATGGTGAATGGTGGTGTCTTGGGACTCTTACCCTACCTTCTACCTGCCATTGAGTTTGGGGATTCTGTTGTTACCAAAGGTCTTATACCCTGATTTCTATTCTTGGATTATATGGAAGAGTTTCTATTTCTAATAAGAAATGGGATGAAGTATGAAATAGTGTGCCACCAGCATGTGCAAATGCGTCACTTGAGGCTACACTGGGGGTGTTCAGGAAACCTTAGGTCTCCATTATATTGGTGTGATCAGATAGCAGGGAACAGGATTCATCTTTGGAATTACATCAGTGGAACTGAACTTCTATTCTGAAAGCGGTGAGCTATAGAAGATTTGGAACAAGAGGGAGTGATTATTTTTAAATGAAGAGAGTGAAAGAAGGGAGGACTCAGGAATGACCCCACAGTTTTTTACCTGAGAAGGTATAAAGAGGGAAAAATCCTCAGTTGAGAATAGTGAACAAGTTGGTGGTGGAAGTAATATCAGGAGTTGGGTTTTGGTTGTATTGAATCTATGATGTTCCAAAGACATCTGAGTAGAGGTATCACATGGACAGCAATTCACAGGTTTGGAGTTCAGAGGAAGGATTCAAGTTGGAGACATCTATAAGGTGGCAGCCAATATGTGGATTAGGATAGAGCTGTGTGTTGGATTTAGAGAGAGAACCTTTATGTCATGGTGGCAGTGCCATTTAGGGGTCTGGAACAGCAGTGTGAGAGTAGCAGACACCTCAGAGACAAGAAAAAAGAGGTTAGTGTCTGTGGTTGTGGGGGAAGAATAGGATCTGGCAGATGAAGTCTTCCAGGGAGAGAGTGGACATGAAATGGATGCTGGGGTGCAGTAGTGATAGAGAAGAGATAAAATGAGGTCAAAGCTGGTGCTTATTTCCCTCTTTGAGTGCCTCCTGGGCTTTTGTGGTGACCTTTGGTGGGATGCAGGGAGTTTTAGTCAAGTTGGTAAATTAGCTCTGAGACAGTTGGGTCAATTGGCAGAGTCACGATACTTAGAGTAGAAGGCCATAGGTTTGGGCTTTAAATGACAGTTTGGTGTTAAACCTGTGATTGTTGAGGATATAGTATCCTCAGTGTGCAACAACAAAGTGGAAAAAGGTTGGGTTTATCTAGTATCTATACATGGTTCTGCATTGCTGAAGTTGATTCAAGAAGGGATGGAAATTTAAAAACTGGATTCAGATATATTCATGGCAATGCAGGCCATCAGCTAGGCTAAATGTGATCCTGGATGCTTTAAGCAACCATTCTCTGGATTCCGTGTGCACACTTGCATGTGGGAGGTACCTATGTTGTGGGCATCCATAGTAAGAGGAGATGGGGTCTAAAGAGTGACTTGTTTGTGGAGATGGAGTCTTAATTCATGGTCTGAAGGCTTTGGTACTGAGGGCTTCAGGGAGAATGCTGAGCTCAAATTGTGTGTGTATAAGAGGCATAATCTTATACACAGGAGAAGGGTTGGGCCCTGCATGCCAGACCCACACTACATAGTATCTGTCTGCATGTTCACCTGCTTGTTGTTCTGGGCTGGACAAAATGATTAATGGAAGATGAGGAAAGAACATGCACCAATCACACAAGGGCCTGGTATTTTGTCTGAGTTAGGGAGCTGGGGAGGAAAGTGACTATGTGGTGAATAGACCAGGAGTCCTGGGGAGAGAGCTTGCTTCTATGCTTACTGCAGTATCTGCTTAATGTGGTGTCATGTGACTTTTGAGGATGTGTTTGTGTTTTTCTCCTGGGAGGAATGGGGACTACTTGACAAAGCTCAGACTCTCATATCACAATGCAATGCTTTCTGTACTTTAATTTTACAGCCGTCCTGAGTAAGGCCTCACATACGAGACCTGTCCAGAAATTATCCAGCCATGAAATATGAAAAATAGAGGCATTTTTTTGAAGATATAAGATTAAAAGAAATATTGTACATAAGACAATGACACCTCAGTCCCCTTCAAAGTAAACACCTTGAGACCTCATAGAGTTCTCCCATCTCTTCCAATGCAGGTCTTCCAGAATGTGGATGCTTTCAAGATTCTCAACCATCTTTGAAATATTTGTGCCACACTTTTATTTGTACAGCACTCATGGCATCATCCCCCAAAACCTTATGAATTATCTGAATAGTTTCTGCAGAAGATTGTTCAAGCTTAATGCAGAATTTGATGCAGGAGTTCCCTGGTGGTATAGTGGCTTAAGGTTTCGGCACTGGCACTGTCAACACTGTGGCCTGGGTTTGATTCCCAGCCAGGGAACTACCCACATACCAAAAAAAAAAAAAAAAAAAAATTGATGCAGATTGCTCTACTCATTCAATTTAAATGCAGCAGCTATCTAGTATACATTTGCACTCAACGGCATCTAGTGTCCACACTGACTAGCTCAGTGAAGTCATCACTGTTCACACGTGCACATTCCAGTCCACTCTCCCTGGCTGCCAGGTTACATCAATGTCACATAAATCGTTTTCATCATATTGACAGTGACTGGATATTTTTCCGGACAGACCCCGTATTCCAGTATTATGGCTGTGTTCTGCTCTCCCTTTTTTCTCCAAGAGGTTGCCATTTCCTTCCCATAGCTGGACCATGGGCACTGCTCTTTTCCTTTATTCCTCACATAGGTACTCTGGTGTTAGAGCTTGGCTGTGTGTACTGTTTCCTCCGCTCCCTATGCTTTGCCAAGTAGGGTTTCAGGGTCAGGAGTCTTATAGTTGACCCAGTAGATACTACCTTCCTTGGCTTCTCCCTGACTGGATGGTTCTGTCCACATTCATGAGACCTCTGTGCTCCAGATTCTGCCCCCTTCCTTTAGTTGATACTTCCTTGGGCCTACCAGTATCATGGATTATAGTCATGATCAATGTTTGTGGGACCCATTGGGTTTCTGCAAGACACTTCTGATGTTCATTTTATATAATAATAATTCGTTTTCATCTCTTGTGGGTGGGCTGCCCTAAAGCAGTGGGTTTTTTTTACTCAATTGTCCTATCTTTTCTCTGACTTATATCTTCCAGATCCTCTGTAGTTGCTGAACTATAGCAGGGGAAAGAACTCTTGAGTTCCTGATTGAGAAGCCATGACTCTAGCCACAGCAGGAGGGGCTTGGACAGGCCCTGGTGAGTGAGAGCTTGGGGAGGGTATGACCTCAGGGCTGGATTCAGATAGCACCAGAAACCAGTCCTGTGCCCACTACTATTTGGTACCCAGACCTTAAGCTATATTTTACTTTTACATTTTTTTCCCCATTCTGGTCACTTTACACACTTGTCATTTCTTTACTGATCTCTGACCCAGGACTGTCTACCCCACTCACCAGTTTTTTTCCTATATTGGACAATGCTAGTGTATTGTGAAATGTATAGATATCTTTTAAACAGCTCTTTAATACCTGTTACTAATTTTAAATCAGACTTTTCTGGGTCTGGGCATAGATTTCTATAGAGCACTCACTTGTCACCAGTAACCAGGGCACTTTTAAGTCATTTGCAAGGAGTAAGTTGGAGATCTTGCCTGCCTCTTCCCTCTGAGCTACACTTTATCCTTGTGTCTTTGTCCCTTGTGAGGCCTTCCCCATTCTATGACCCTTGGAGCCTAAATAATGCACATTCTTTAACCTGCCAACCCCATGGACAGAATCCTTGGTGTGCTAGGCACACTTTTGTGATGGGTTTGCCCCCTCCCACCAAATGTCAACATACACTTCAGTAGCATTTTTCTACCTTTAGGTTGTTGGCATGGACTGGAGGATGAAGAGGAACCTTCTAGGCAGAGCGTTTCTATAGAGATGTCATGTGTTCGTACTACCAGGGCAGGTTCATCTACTCATATGGCTCATCCTTGTGATATATGTGGTCCCATCTTGAAAGATATTTTACATCCAGATGAACACCAGCAAATGCATCATGAACTATTAATAAAACCTTATACATGTAAGGCATGTGGGAGACAGTTCTCTTTTGGTGCAGAATTTTACCAGCACCAGAAGCAGTACAATGTAGAGAAACCCTTAAGAAGAGAAAAAAGCAAGATCTCATTTGTAAAGAATTGTAGAGTTTGTGAAGAACCTCACGTGTCAGAGAAGCCCTTTATATGTGAGGAGGAGCAGAAACAGGCAGGTTTGGGCAGTCACCAGCAAAAGGCCACCCACAGCAAGAAGAAAAAGAGCACTGAGAGTGGGGAGGCCTTTCACATCAGGCAGATGCATTACAACTGCAGTGAATGTGGGAAGGCCTTCAACCGCAAAGACACACTTGTCCAGCACCAGAGAATCCATACTGGAGAAAAGCCTTATGAGTGCAATGAATGTGGGAAGGCCTTTAGCCGCAAAGCCACACTTGTCCAGCACCAGAGAATCCACACAGGAGAGAGGCCTTATGAGTGCAGTGAATGTGGGAAATCCTTTAGCCGCAAAGACAACCTTACTCAGCACAAAAGAATTCACACTGGAGAAATGCCTTATAAGTGTGGCGAATGTGGAAAATACTTTAGCCATCACTCCAATCTAATCGTACACCAGAGAGTTCACAATGGAGCAAGGCCTTATAAATGCAATGATTGTGGGAAAGTCTTCAGACACAAATCCACACTTGTTCAACATGAGAGCATCCATACTGGAGAAAATCCTTACGTTTGCAGTGACTGCGGGAAATCCTTTGGCCACAAATATACTCTCATTAAACACCAGAGAATTCACACTGAGGCAAGGCCTTTTGAGTGCACTGAATGTGGGAAATTCTTTAGTCGAAGCTCTGACTTTATTGCACACCAGAGAGTTCACACGGGTGAAAGGCCTTTTGTATGCAGCAAATGTGGGAAAGATTTTATCAGAACCTCCCATCTTGTTCGGCACCAAAAAGTTCACACTGGAGAAAGGCCATATGAATGCAGTGAATGTGGAAAAGCCTATAGCTTAAGCTCTCACCTCATTCGGCACCAGAAAGTTCACACTGCAGGAAGGCTTTAGGGGTGCTTTTAGAAAAACAAGATTCATGGAGAGGAGCTCTGTGATTATCCTTTGAGAAGGAGACATCAGTCAGATTTTGAACTTCATAGAGCTGAACATTAACATTGGGAGACACCTTATGAATGTTGGGTACTGGGGAAGCTTTTAGGAGCTCTATTGCACTTTCAGACCTGCCCAGGGTTCTTGCTAGATATCTGTGTCAGTGCCTGTGGCTGAAACTATCTCAGCTCTGCCAGCTTAGTTACCCTAGTATCCTCAAAGAAGGCAGAATTTTGTACCCTCTTTCCAATCCTCGGAATTATAATAAACCTGAGTTAAATGGGGGTTCTCATTCCCTCCCCATTGACTGGTAAATGTGTGGATGTGATTGATCTTGACCTGATAGCAAAAATAATTGCTTTATTTGTGGATATATTTGGTTTTGTATGATAGTTGTGACAGATTTTTCCAACTTCCAGGTCACCCAGTCTGGAGAACTACTTGTCTTGTGTTGCTCTGGTTTGTGTAGCAATAAAGACATTATTTAAGCTACCTTTAATCTTGGAGGTTCTTTGGTTCTTTTTACTGCTTGGAGTAGTTTGGAAACAATTAGGCTCTGCCAAACTGAAGAAGTAAACAGTTTGTGGGGACCTCCATCTTTGTGTGCCTCAAATGGAACAGCATGTTGGCAGAAAATAATTCTCAGTCCAGCTTTGATGTTAATTTCCATTGCTGACAAAAGCTTCTTAGGTTTGAACTTCGGGCTTTGTGGGACTGATTTTTGTCTATTTCAGTTGAGGGTTCAGAAATCACCTTGAGGAGGGTGCTGTTGTAACAACCTACATTGTGTTTAGGAACATGGATTGAGTGTCGTGTTTCCAGCATATGTTCCATATTCCCCAACACTATTGAGGGGAAGCTGTTCCTTAGGGCCTGACAGATGCCACAGGCCCTGATGGCCAGAATCTAATACACAAGTCACTGACTGTAAGACCTGTGTCCAGGAAGGGAACAAAATTAATACAGAAAAACTGGGTTGAATAATTGGGATTGGAGAGACTCTAGTAAATGAGAGTGGTTGTGCCCATTGTAAAAATACCCATAAACATTCCAGTCACTGGCTGTATGAGAGCGAGGTGTATGGGAATTCTCAGTATCTCCAAGGCTATCATATAACCATAGTCAGTGGCAGAGCAAAGATTATAAAACATGCCTCAATTTCTGTGCCTCTGGGCTCTACCTGATGTCTTTAGGAGCCCTGGGACTGCAAATAGAGAGACTGTGGTCCAAAGATGTAAATTTTGTGACCAGTTAAATTTCCTGCTGACTCGCTGGGAAACAGCCTTCATTCCTTGCCAGTTTTTCTTGCTACTCAGAGGTTTCTTAACAAGGCATTTGGAGTGAGATGGTGGAGTCACTGTGTGGATGCGCTCAGTCTTCCAGTTTTTTTAATAGAAGGGGGCACCTAGACGTTTAGGTGGAATCATTTTTTATGGTTACATTGAAGTGTAGTCAACGTGCAATATACCACATAGAGTGCACAATTTGGTAAGCCTTAATATATGTATACACATAAAATCACACAAGTTATGGTATTGGACATATCCATAACCCCCAGAGTTACCTCATTCCCCTTCAAAATCCCTCTCTCAATGCACTTTCTAATACTTTCCCTTCCATCCCTAGGTAATCATTAATTTACTTTCAATGTACAGTAGACTTGGTTAACGAGCACCCATGAGGATTGGTAGATGCCAGATAAATGTAAGTAGACTTAACATTTGCTTCAGGGCATTTGCAGCTGAGTCACACTGTGACCGGGGGCATTTAGCTAAGGCTGGGTGCAAGAAAACCTGTTACAACTTTTTAATGAACATGTTTTTCAAAAACAATTGAGGAAAGTGGTGGATTACTTTGCTGTTTAATAATTTATACTTTTCATCTTGTGATTATCAGTGGTTCTCAACTTTTGATTGTATAAAGTTAAGAATTAGACATTTTAGTTAAAAGTATGAAGACTGTCTGGAAAGTATCCAGTCATGTAATATAGGCATTTATGGCTGGATTTTTCCAGACAGCCTTTGTATATTTATTGAACATATATATGATAAGCTATACATATTTCAATTTCATTTTATAAAATAATGTTTATAATTCCAGGTTTCTTTAGTATGTTTTTCATAAGTTTCCCAAGAATGTCACTTATAAATTATATTGTTTCTCCATAGTTTAACACAAAAAATATTGCATATATCCACTATTATTCCAGTCATTATGTAGCCCACTATTAGTAAAATTTGCATAAATCTTAGATAAAAACTAATATATATCTCATAATCAAAGTTGCAGAGGCCAAGAAGATACTAAAAATCTTGACTCTTACCTGCTGGATGCCAGTTTGACTGAACATTATTTGTCACTCAGTTTATACTGTTGTAAATTAACGAATCCCATAGAGATACCTAGTGAAAGGTCACATAGCACATTATTTTTCATCAACCTGATAACCAGAGTGATCTGATGTCTTTGCTTATATTAAGGACCAAAGCCCACACATCAGACTCATATTTACTGTTCTAATATATATAGACTGTGTGTCAATAATTACAGAATAAAACAGGAAGTTGTAAATATATTCAAGCATACTTTCTCCTGAAGTATCTTTGGGTTTTATTTTGGATTTTTTGTTTTGTTTTGTTTTTGGTTTTTTTGGTAGTTCCCTGGCTGGGAATCGAACTTTGTTGTTTTTGTTTTTGTTTTTGTTTCTGTTTTTGTTTTTCTCCTGAAGTGTCTTGTATGACATCCTGAAGGGAAATTGAACCATTTATAGTGTTTTATCTATTTATTTTAATAATTGTGGGAAATCTGAACTCACATGCGTCATTGGGTTCTAACAAAGGAACAAAAAATACCAAGTCATCCAAAGCAAATGTGTTAACTGGCACTTGCAAGCAATCAGCAAACATTTTGCTGTTTGCTTGAGAGTGCTAATTAATGGAGAATATTGTAGATAAATTTGAGTTTTCTAGAATTTTATTTAAATGGAACCTTAAAAGTTTTTAATGCAGCATAATTATTTTAAGAATCATTTATGTTGTGTGTATTAACAGGTCATTTAATTTTTTATTTTATTTTTTTTATGTGGGTAGTTCCCTGGCTGGGAATCGAACCCAGGCCGCAGCGTTGACCACACCGAAGCCTACCCACTGCACCACCAGGGAACTCCCTAACAGGTCATTTTATTGCTGAATCTGTATGTATATATCACAATTTACTTCATTTATCTTAATTGTCATTTTCTTTCCAAATCCTAAATACTAAAACTAAAGCTGCAAATGTTCATTTTCAAGTCTTTATGGACATTTAGCTGAGGAACTTTCTTTCAAAAGTGTCAAAAGTGGCTTTGTTTCTTACTGATTATAGGAAAACATGGACAGAGATAAGTATAGGGAAGAACTGTTAAATAAAAAAGAGGTAAGATTTGGTTATTTGGTAAATTCTCAACCCATTTATTGCAAAGGAATTGAAATGAAGAGATTCATGGTCATGAGGATATGTTTGAAAGAAGTAGCTGATAGTGTGGTGGAACACCTTTTGTAATACCTCAGCAAGATCAAAACTCAGTATTGGGTCACACAAAAATCTTTGAAAACATTCACTGTGTGACTAGGCAGGTCTCAATACAATCAGTGAGCATCTAAGAAGCTGAAAGGTGTCCCTCAGTCATCTCAGCAAAAGCCAAAAACAGATAGGGTCTTATCTAGTGGGAGGAAATCTGTTGAGCAACATTTTGTCTAATAGAGTGAATCTCTGACATGTATAGGAGACGCAAAAAGTTCTTGAATTTTTTATTCTAGTAAAAACACCTTGGATTTAAAGGGACAAAGTATGAAATAAAGGGTGTAGAACTACAGTTTTACATTGAGGAAATGAAGCTGCAAACCTGTGCTACCTTTCATAACTCAGCAGAGTAGAACCCAGAAGTGGGAGCTTTGAGCCCAGTGGCAGAGCCTGGAACCACAGATATTTTCAGGCCTTAATCCCTAATGTAGTTTGCCAAGCCTGATTTCAAAATGTCTTGGAATTAGTGGCTCTTCTTTCCTTCCATTTTCTCTCTTTTGAAACAATGTATGTGACTATTAATATTACTCTAAGTCTGTTCCACCATTTTATTTGGGGAGAACATACCTTATTTTCTAGTTTTACATACCCACAGAAGTGACCTCAACGGTGTTCCAGACAGAATTCGTCTTCAGTTGACTCTGTGCCTTGATTTAAAAGGCTATGCCACTTGTAAACCATGGATTTCCCATGGAAACAATCCACATAAACTGCAAATGTCTCTTCCAAATGGTTTGAAGTGTTTTCCCTTGTTTTGTAAGAAACTTAATGACACGCAAAATTCAATTTTATTCATACTTGAGATTTTCTTCACATTTAACATGCTTCTTCAGCAATATCTGAAAGAACACAAATGCAAGTAGGCTGAAATTTGGCATATATACTAATAATAAGTCACACAGTCAAACTCTGGGCATCAGTACTCCCACCTCTCTCTGATAAACACCTGTTTCATGAATTTCTTAACTATTCCTTGTATTACATATTAAATATATTCATCTATAAATGTATATTATAAATGGAAATATTTTACATAACATTAATATAATGATCAAAATGAGAAATTTTAATATTGATCCAATAGTATTATGTAATCTAAAAATTATATTCAAAGGTCAATTTTATAATTATCTTTTATAGCCATTTTTCCATGTCCATCATGAAAGCCAATATCATTAATTATATTTGTTTCTCATCTCACTTTAGGCAGATAAACAGGTTTTTTTTCTAGAAATGAAAATATAGAGCAAAATATTCTGGCATTATTTAAAGATGTTATAGTTAAGTATTTCTTAGAGTTGATGAAGAATTAAATACTCAAGTATGAAAGCAAAATTATTATAATAAAATCAATAAAACTAAGAACACTGAAAGATACACCCTTATCAGATTGCACCCCAGTGAAAAGACAAGGAAGATGTGATAAATAGTCAGGGAGAAAAGATAAATTACCTTTAAAAAATGTTACAAAACTGATGAAGGTGACATTTAAAAAAATAACGGAAGATAGAGGAGACTTATATAATGTTTTAAAGATACATAGAAATAAAATTACTGCCAACTCAGTGTGGCCTGTAATCCTAAGTAATGCTATGAGAATGAGGATTATGAAAATATATGCAGGTAAACATATATCACTGTGTCTTACTACAGTGATGCTGTCTAAATAGATTTCTCAATTATGTACTTAAGAAAGAAAAGTGATGATGCTGGACAATAAGGAAATATCTGTAGAAATTGTTTGAAATAAAAGCATTCTAAAAGCTTTGAAGAGTTTGAGAAAGGGGGTTAAGATAATTGATTTTAGACACAAACACAATAAAGATGAAAGTTAAATTACCCAAAGTAACCTCCAAGAAAAAGAGATAAAAGTTTCTACTTTTACACAATTAGGAATTAAGCTGATTTTAACTCAAAGGACAGATAAAAAGAATAGAAGGTGAAACATCAATTTATGATTAAGTAAAAATACACACAAAAGTTAGAAATTAATCTAACCCATATAATTAATTTTAAAATTAAATAGATTGATGTTTTTTGTTTGTTTGTTTGTTTTTATGTGGGTAGTTCCCTGGCTGGGAATCGAACTCAGGCCCCAGTGTTGACAGCACCAAAGCCTTAGCCACTACACCACCAGGGAACTCCAACTTTTTTTTTTTTTTTAAGTCAGTTTCTTATTAGACTTGTACTGAGTGGCAGGTAGGCAGAGTTTAATTGCTAAAGAAGATTTACAGGTTTAGCCAAACAGTTCAGGCTAGTTCCAGGCTTGCTGGACTGAACTCTCATAGAACAGTCTACCCCTGTGACCTATGGCTTTTTTAACACAACCATTCTTAATTGGACAGCAGTCATTTGCTGCACAGCATCATGAAATCAGATAGACAATTAATTGCACAGATTATGCATTGTGTAATAAACAGTGAGTGATTGATATGGGTTTAAATAGATAGCTGAAGCCTCAACTATTACTAGAAAAAGTGTTTTCTGTATTTTGTTCTAGTTTTACAATTACTTTGCCTCCTTGATCTACATCTACCGATACTTTATGATATAAATTCATCGAACAATTGAGAACTGTAACCAATCTATTAATCAATTTTAATCTTCTCCAAGTCATTTCTCCTACATAGAGATAACATCCTATGAAGCAAGCAAACAAAAACAGCCACATTGGTATTGGTTCTTTGGAGTCCTAGTCAAATAAAACAAAATGCTATCCTATGAGTTTTGAAAGATACAATTAAGCATGAGGACAAAGGAATCATAAAACTAAAAGATAGAAGTATAGAAGTATCTATGCCAGGAAAATATTTATCAGAATACAGCTGTAATATGTGAAAAACAATCCTCCTTTAAAAACCATGTCATAATTTGGGACAGAGATAAGACGATTGGTTGTAAAGATTTAATTTGTTGTAAAAACATACCATACTACTGACATGCATCAAAACAGCTTCCATACAAAGGGCACAAGAAATAAAACTTCTTGGAGGAAATGATCAATATGAACCTGACCTATGGTTAATCAAATTTCTGGTTTGATTTGAGCCACCAGTGCTCTATTTTTTTCTTTTACAAATGACATTGTAAATACTGTCTTTTCCATAAATAATAGACTACCTACCCACTCCTTGTCAGAATATGCTCCCTGCTTCTTCATTGTCATTTCTGTGCAGCAGTTTCATAAGAGTATTTTCGGCATTCCCTGTTTTCATATCCTGAACTCTTACTTCGTTTCTGTGGGATCTTACCCTGTATCATGATGGATATACCATCCGCAAGCTAACAGTTCTCAAATTTATGGATTCTTCCTAGTTTTTTCTCCCAAATTCCAGGCTTGTAGCTAATTTCCGACTTGGCATTACTCTTAGATATGTAGTAGGCACCTGAAATGGAACAGATTTTTATCTAAAGTCCTGATCTTCCCTAAAAGCCTACCCCTAACTTGAGCCTTCCCTGTTCCTTTTAATAGCAACTCATGCCTGTTGCCCAGGCAAAAATTCTCTTATCCTTGAATCTTCTCTTTGTCTCACTTCTCACATGTATCCCATAGGATTCCTGTTGGCTTCACCTTCAAAATTCACCAGGGTTTGGCTGCTTTCCATCATCAACCCTGCTCCCTCCAAGTCAGAACCACCATCATCTCACACCCAGAATCTTCTAAATGGTTTCTGTGCTTCCACCCAGATCCTTCCATGGTATATTCTCAACAGAGCAGCTGTGTACCACTTCTGGAAAAGATCTTGCATGGGCTCCAACTTCCTATAGAGTTAAGTCCTAACACCGATCAGAGCCCATTGTTGCCCCTCTTAACTTTCTCAACCCCTCCCCCCAAATGCTCTCTGGGTTTCTGGTAGTGGTTTTTTCTGCCCAAAACAAAATACATACATGGCTCAACCTCCACCTTCTTCAGGTCCTTACTCTAATAGTCTATAATTTGTGACACCCCTCCCCTTACTATTTTAGTTACCATCGCCACACCACTTACAACACCCACCACTCACTCTCTGTACCCATTTTGCATAGTAACAAAATTATCTGTGCTTTTGTTTGTTATCCTCAAGTAGAGTTCTATGAGGGCAAGATTCCTATGTCAATCACGTAGAAAAGTACTTGGCACTGAGTGGTTGCTTACTACAGGTGTGGTTTTTACCCTCTGGCAACTTTTATCTGTTGCTTTCTCTTTTGCTGGCATCAAGGTTGCTATTGTGTAGGTTTCTTAGAAGTGGAAAAGAATAATTTAGGGGAATGGAATAAAGACAGTATGGGTGGGAATCAAATATGGAGTTGTACTCTGCTTCACTCTCACGCTTCTTAGACTTCAGTATCTTCTGCTAACTTCCCATGACACCTCATCATTTTTTTTTAGACACCCAAAATGAAACTTTTCTCTAGCTATTTCTGTTCACCTCTCTTGAGTAACTTTACTAATAAACAGAAGAGCTATCAGTGTTATATACAAATCACACATTATTTTCAAAGATAATCACAAGTCCCCAGGCAGATATAGTCGGTGCAAATACGGGTTAAATAATAATGACTTCCCAGCAAGAATACGAGCTCACTGAGTCTCCAGGCTTGATCTTAATGTCCCTTGATGAATCCTATCCACAACTGCATGGATACTGCCCTGCCCCTGCAGTCAGTGTCTGGGCATCAAACATCAATTTGGTGAGTAGCTATTCTTTTCCAAATAACTGTTAGGCTCTCAAAAGAAATACAACCAATTACATCTTCTCATATTCCCAATAGGAAACAGTTTGTGGATAAAACAATTGTGAATGCACTGTGTATGTTACAGTACAGCAGACCTTCCTCTCTGAAATCCCTGCTGCTCCTTTGTGCCTTCCTGTACATACATCAAAGGGTGACACACTCATCATCACTGTGGATTCATTCAGAAATATTTGATTTATATAGAAATACAGTTTCTTCTCTCTTACTTGTCCTTTTTCTGTGTGGGTTAACCATTCTCTCTATTTGCTCTATAAAATTGGCCCACTGAAGTCCTCAGAATGTAAATCATTGTTGCTTGGAGGATATGTTCTCTCACTCCTGTCACCACTCAGAGTGTTTTATGTTTAACAAAAGTCAGTTGATTTCCCCTCCAAATTCGTCATTCCAGTTTTACTTTTTAATTTTAAGTATATCATTTATTTAATACGATGTATATCAGTGAAATATGGTTGCAAACAAAAGTTTTTACTTAGAAGATTCCTCATTTTAAAACTTTGGAAAACAAAAAACTTAGGTCCTTACCATAAAATTCCATATGAGTTAAAAGTGAGTGTTAAAACTAAATGATTAGGATGTGATATATATCTATAACACTCTGTACTCAGAAGATTAATGAAACATTTTGAAAACTTTAGTCCATTTGAATTCTAAGAGAAATAAAAAATATCAGAAACCTATGATAAAAGACATACAAGAAATTATGAAAAATTATGTACTGTAATGGTGAAAAATCAAATGTGATTTGATATTTAATTTGTATTTTTACAATCATATATGAGATGAGCACTTAATATGTTTATGATTTTCCCCCAGAATACTTATTTATAAAATTTGCTAGAATTTTTGTCTTTTGTCAAACTGATTTATGAGTACTAAAAATGGTCTGAATAGTTCCCTCTGCTAATGTAATTTATATATTAACTTTTAATTGGGTTGCATTAAAAAAATCTCTTTTGGTATCCTTTTTATAATACATATTTTTAGGAATTTAGAGCTGCCAAAATTATTTTACGGGAAGACTGGGCTCAGGAAGCCATTGGGTAGAATTCAAATATTTTCTGTTTCCTAAAGGGGGAGTCTGTGCAGAAAAGGCAAAATAAATGCTCAAGACCATCCTCCTTATTTATGAATCTTCAGGACTTTTTTTTCCTTGAAATACTTCAAGGTGCCCCAATGTTGGATTATTATTTTTATCATGCCATAAGGGATATATGGATTTTTAACTTACTGATGGGTTTCAGGTCATACATAATGTACTTGTTTCATCTCTGTCAGTGAGAACCTCATCACATTGATGCCAGGGTCCCTTCAATATGACCACCTTTTGTTATCTTTGTTATTTTCCCTGCTGTCTTTTTTGAAAAAATAAAAAGGTTTAGCTTCATATTGTAAATTTTCTGTCCCAAACTTGAGATCAATGTTCTTTTCCAAAAAGCTCTGGTTTCTTTTTCACAAAAGGAAATTGTATTGATAGTTAACAATCTGGGTGATAGAGGTACTCATTGCAACTAGACCCTCACCATGGAAAGGGGGTGGAAAAAAAATAGGTTTGTAAAATAAGCTATTATGACACATATATTAGCAACATATCATATTTTGCCATATATAATGAGCACTCTTTGCCCAAATTTGTGAAGGAAAAATAAAAGTACACATTATACATGGGTAGTACTAATTCTGTATCTATATAAATGTTTTTAATTCTTTTATTTATGCTTCTCAGTTAAAAGGGTAACTAAAAAAAGTGTAACTCTAAAAATCAATAATGATATCTGTGTGCAAAATAATACCCTGGAATAGTATAATCAGGTGATAGAAAGAGAAGTCACATTAGGTGGTGAACTTATTATACAACAAGTTGACAATGCACTGTAGAATTGTATGCCTGAAACCTATGTAATTCTTGCTAACAAATGTCACCCCAATAAGTATAACAATAAAAATGAATTTAAAAAATTGATACATAAAATTTTTTATAGCTTGTATCTGTTCCTGTGTTTTGTAATTATTTGTTACATAAGATTTATTGAACCATAATATGTTAAAAAAATAAATGCTAAAATTCCTTTATAATACAAAAAACAGGTACGTAAACATAAAAAATTTTTTTAATTAAAAATTCAAAGATTTTTCCTTAAAAGTTTGTGCCAAAAACATGGATGTGCATTATACATAGGAGAATATTATACATAACAAAATATGGTAGAAATTTTACATGACTTCATGATTTTATATTTATATTTTATTTCTTGCTCCTGAAAACCTTATTTCCCAATGAAGCTATTATTATTTAATTGTATGTGTTTTAAAATAATATCAAGGTATTTATTATTAAAGACCATAGTTTAACAATTTTTTTGTCAAGAGTGTTGTCTTCAATCTATATCCCACTTGAGAGATTTGGTTAAAACGCTTGTGTTTTACAGTAACTTAAAAACAATCTATTTCTGCATGATTAAGCCACCAACTCTCTACATAATCAACTTTCCTTTTAGTTTTGTGAATACTTTATCATTTAATATAGCATTGTAGTTGTTCTATAGTCAAGACTTTTATGTGAGATGATTCAGAAAAAGTCTCTAATACAATTATGAGGTCTGACAATTAAGTTCATGAATTCATCCTAGAAAAAGTGCTACATACCTCATTGCTGAATATCATCACAGTCACTTTTGAAATACTCCACTTAGGAAGTTATGCAACAATGCCAGCACCTAGTCCATCCTTCAAAGAAATTTTGGAACTCTTTTTCTGGAATAGCCATCAGAGCTGTCATTGTATTATCCTTGATGTCCTGAATGTCATCAAAATGTCTTCCTTTCAATGTTTCCTTTATCTTCAAATAAAGAAAAAAGTCATTAGGGGCCAGATCAGATGAGCAGGGAGGATGTTCCAATACAGTTATTTGTTTTCTGGCTAAAAATTCCCTCACAGACAGTGCTGTGTGAGCTGGTGCATTGTGATGCAAGAGTCAGGCAAAAAGTTCAGGTCATTTTTGTCTAACTTTTTCATGCAGCCTTTTCAGTACTTCTAAATAGTAAACTTGGTTGACTGTATCCATTTAGTACAAATTCATAATGACAATCCCTCTGATAACAAAAAAGTTAGCAACATTGTTTTCGACACTTGATTTGGACTGATGGAACTCTTTTGGTCATGAAGAATTGGCTGACTTCCCTTGTGTGCTTTGACACTTTGTTTCAGGGTTGTATTGGTACACCCATGTTTCATCACCAGTGATAACATGGCCCAAAAGATCATCTTGCCTCTCCCAAAGATCTTGGCAAACTTCAACTGTCCTTCACTTTTGTTCATCAGTGAGCTCTTTCAGGACCATTTTTGCACACACCTTTCTCATGCCACGATGTTCAGTCAAGATTTTTCTGTTTCTCTATTGATACTTACTTGGTCTGCTATGCTTCTCACAGCTGATCATTTTAATGCACATTCAATAAATTTTTGCAATGTTCTCATCAGTTTTGCTTGTTACTGGGCAGCCTGACCTCTATAAGTGATGCTTTCTCC
Source organism: Lyroderma lyra (assembly GCA_004026885.1). Lineage (NCBI taxonomy): Eukaryota > Metazoa > Chordata > Mammalia > Chiroptera > Megadermatidae > Lyroderma > Lyroderma lyra. The sequence goes on from PVJL010004955.1 coordinate 28,002, forward strand.
CCTCAGAAAAATGTCTAATCCATTTGTGCACTACCATTTTCTTCATAGCATTATCCCCATAAACTTGGACTCTGGATAAAGAAGCTGTGGTACATATTACAATGGAATATTACTCAGCTATAAGAAAAGATGAAATAATTGCCATTTGCAACAATGTGGATGGATCTGGAGATCATCGTGCTTAGCGAAATAAGCCAGACAGAAACAACTAAAAACTGTATGACTTCACTCATATGTGGAATATAAAACTGAAAGCAACAAAGAAAAAAAGAAATGAACAAACAAATAACCCTTGGACACAATCAATAGTTTAATGTTTATTTGCGGACGAGTGTGTTAGGGAGGGAAGAAAGGGAATGGGGTAAGAGAGGAGGGAGGGGAAGCTAAATATATGGTGATGGAAAGAAAAAAAAATGTTTAATCCATTTGTACACTACCATTTTCTTCATAGCATTATTCCCATAAACTTGGACTAATATGTCCCTGATTTCACTTAAGACTCTTGCTAAGTTTAATAAGAAGTTTAATGTTTGTTCATTGCTCTAAATTAGAATACTAAGCTCCAACATCCTTGTGATGGTACATAAAAACATGCAACAATATTGAATGCCACTCAGCAAGACACCACCACACATAGAAATGAACAGAGCTGTGAGACGCAGATATACCAAGGTTATGAAAACTTACTGAGTTGTTTGTACAGTGCTGCCAACACAAGCACACAGTGGCAAGTACACAAACTTAATTGTCACTCCTCATACTTTACCTTTACTTGCTTTCATCCTACACTTGTAACTATTAGATAGTTTTAGTTCTTCAGCTGTTTTATTTTTAAAATATATATTTCCTATTTTTCAGAAAATGTATATTCTACATTCTACTCTGCATTCTGATTTTTATTGCAATTAAAGTAGATTTGGTGATAACTCCACAATGATGTATGGAGAATTTCCACATTTATTTGCTATAGACCTGTTTGCAGTGTCTAGAATCTTACATGGAAAAGAAATAGGAAATATTATATGTGTATTAAAATTATATACACATGAATTATTCCCAAATTTATAGGATTTTGAGTTTTTATTTAAAATCTTTTGCATATTTCTTTTGTCTTATACTGTAAGCCTTAATTACCTTATATTAATAGACTTTTAAATATGTTTCTAATTAATGCCAGTATAACTTATAAAATATGAGTACGGGGGAGATCCAAGATGGCAGAGTAGGTAAACACTATGCCTGGTCCCTTTCATGAACACATTAAAATTACAACTAAATTATTGAACAACCAACAGGGAGAACTATCTGAAGTCTAGCTGAACAGAAGTTTTATAACTAAGGATACAAAAAAAGAGGAGGCCACAGTGAGACTGCTAGGAGGGGCACAGAATTGAAAGGAGCCAAACCTTTGGTAACAGTAGAGAATCAGGAGGGATACCTCAGTCATGGAGGTTTCCCCCAGAGAATGAGGGACTCCAGCCCAATATCAGACTCCCTAACCTGGAGCACTGGGGCTGGGAAGAGAAACCCCACAACATCTGTCTGTGAAAAACAATGGGGACTCCAACTGTCCAGTAGGAATGGAAGGCTCCAGGAAACCCAGATGTTCTCTTAAAGTGCCCGCTAAAACTCAGTCACTCATGGGTACTCACCCTAGGCTTCAACAGATGGGTAGTAACTCAGGGGGTGTTAGAGGAGGAGGGCAGACTGAGGTGTGTGCCTTTGGAGTGAGGGCGAGAAGACAGTTGTCACTTTTCCCGGGTATACCCTCCTTCCATGCAGATGGTTGGTAGGTGCCATCTTTCCTGTGTTGCACCACCCCTACATAACCAAATCTGAACTTGGTTGGTCTGTTGCACTTTACATGTTCCACCCTGCTGACTCACTGAGACCCCACCTCAGCCAACTCTGCCAATGCCAGAGGCACTTTTTCTCGTGAGCTCCAGCCCCACCCTCATTGCAATCTTCCTTGGAAAACTAAGTCCACTTAGTTTTCCGGACTGGCAGCAACTGGCATTGGTGTACTATGAGACTTTTGCTAAATAGCTCCAGGCACAGTACTGGCATGAAACCAGAATCTACAGGAGTACCTAGCAGAGGTGTCCAGGAAGAGAGTGCCAGGGTCCCACAGAGCACCTACTACATAAGGCTAGCCAGTAATACTGGGAGACATAGCAGACCTGCCTAATACATTAAAGAGGGGGATCAAGATGGTGGTGTGAGAGGATGTTGCTGAAACCTCCCCTGGAAATTACAAACTGAACAGCCAGAAGCAATGAGGAAATCACCAAGTGACACAGCCTCAGCTGAGAGATCCACCCACCACAAGAAAACACCTAAAGGTCAGAAAGGGAGGTGAATGGGAGAAAGGGGAAGGGAGTAGTGCAGAGATGGGACTCTGAAAGCTTGGGGATGGCAGAAGAACTGAGGAGGGACTGGGTGAAACAGGCTGAACTGCAGCACGATCCCAGATGGGTGGAGGAACAGACAGTAAAAACCCTGAGAGGCAACAAGATAAAGCCCAAGCTCAATCCAAGGAGCTCTAGGGCCCCAGCCAGATTGCCATGCCCTGGGTGCGATAGGGCCTGAACAAAGGCAAGGTAACACGCCCTGGGCAAAAACAGAAAAAACCCAGCCAAATGTGTCCCAAAACTAGGAATGAGCAAGTGTAGGACTTGTCCACAAATTGGCCCTTGACAAGCTTGAGACTAAGTGCCAACAGTTGTGGGGAGGGTCACAATCCCAGGTGGAAGGTGGGCTTGGGAGAAGGGGAAAAGGCAGTGTCAATAGTTCGCCATCATCCCGTGAACTCCTGATGGAGGGCCAAGATTGCTTTGTGGTGCGCAGCCACCTGAGCTCCAGAGAGCTTCTGATGGAGGGCCAGGCTTCTACTGCAGTGCACACGATGCATGGGCCATCACTCCACTGATGGAGGAGCAGGCTTACGTTGCAGAGTGCACCCACCCCAACTCTGAGTACTCCTGACGGAGGGACAGGCCTGTTTCACAGCTGAGCCAGCAGCCAGGGTAATGAGCAACTTAAGGACAAACAGCAGCGATAAACCACATTGCCATTACTGTGAGATAAAAACTGTGAACACGGAGCATGGCTGCTTTCCCTTGCTCTATCCCAAACCAGCATTACTCTGTGCTGCAAAAAATCCCTGAGCCCTCCCCACAGGAATCAGCAGGGGGGTGCAGGGAAATTGTAAAACAAAGGCACAGCAGCCTCTGTCTGCACAGATCTCAGAGGCAGAAAATATCATCACCCACCAAAATTTCCAAAAGAGAAGGTGCATCAAAACCAAGGCAACTAAGACAAAGAGGAAAAGTCCACCCTCCAGGAAAGCTCTGAGACTGAGCAAATCTACCAACCAAGAGAAAATGCTGTAAGATGTTACAGCAACACCAACTGAAAAGTGAAAGAAAGACCTTCATATCTGCCAGGAAAAAAAAAGAAAGAAAGCCCTTATGCCCAGGAAGAGTAACACATCAACTATAATTAACTCCCTTTGGAACAAAGAGTCTCAGAGAGAAAATGGAAAATCTCCAAGAAAGGAACTTATAGATTTGATCTAAATGACACAGAATTCAAGACTATATTCCTAAAAATACTCAGAGAGCTCAAGGAATGCTGGCTGAGTATTCATACCCAGATAAATGATCTCAGAAAGGAAATCTCTGAACTAAAGGAACACTTCAACAAAGAAATTGAAACTATAAAAAAGAATCTAATAGAAATTTGGGAGATAAACAATGCAATAAAAGAAATAAATCATTAACTAACTAGCAAAGGAAGCAGACCAGACCAGCTGGAGGAAAGAATTAGTGACATCAATGATAGAAATATAGAGATTGAACAGAAGGAAAAAGACAGAGATTTGAGACAGAAGGAAAAAAGAAAAGGAAAGGAAAGAAAGATCTCTATAAGAATTATCTGACTCCATTAGAAAGAACAACATTAGAATAATTAGGAATACCAGAAAAAAACAGAACAAAATTCTAATGAGAACTTAATCAAACAAATAGTAGACGAGAAATGTTCAACTCTATGGGAAAAACGGAAACCCCAAATTCAAGAAGAAAAATAGGACCCTAGCTACCTAAATCCCATCAGAACTTCCCCAAGGCACATTGTACTGAAGATGTCAAAAATCAAAGACATAGAAAGAATTCTCAAGCCAGCTAGAGGAAAAAAATATGTAAAAGCAAGCCCATCATTAGGCAGTCATCAGACTTTTCAGCAGAAACTCTTCAAGCCAGGAGGAGGTGGAATCATATATTCAAATATTAAAACGGAATACTACCAGATAAGAATAATCTATCCAGAAAGTTATCCTTTAGATATGAAAGAGGAATAAAGACCTTTTCATACATACACAAGGCAAGCACTCCAGAAGATACTGAAGGAGACTCTCAACCTAAAGAAAAAAAAGCCAAAAAAATGCCAAGAAGTTGGGACAACAAAAACATAAAAAGGAAAGAAGTAAAGTATTGATTTGGTAGTGATGTATTTCTTTAGCTTTTTTTTTTTATCTGAGAAGGTCTTTATCTCTCCTTCAATATTGAATGCTAATCTTGCTGGATACATTATTCGTGGTTGTAGATCCTGGGTTTTCATCATGTTAAATAGTTTCTGCCAATCCCTTCTGGCCTATAAAGTTTCTGGTGAGAAATTAGCTGAGAGTCAAATGGGTGTCCCTTTATAAGTTACTACTTGCATTTCACTTGCTGTTTTTTTTTTTTTTTATTTTTTTTTTTTTTGCTTTTTGGTATGTGGGTAGCTCCCTGGCTGGGAATCGAACCCAGGCCGCATCACTGACAGCGCCAGCGCCGAAGCCTTAAGCCACTACACCATCAGGGAACTCCTCACTTGCTGTTTTTAAATTTTTCTCTTTAACTTTTGTTATTTTCATTATGATGTGTCTTGGTGTGTTCTTGTTTGGTATCATCTTGTTTGGGATTCTCTGTGCATCCTGGACTTATATGACTATTTCCTTTGCCAGGTTATGAAAAATTTCAGTCACTATTTCTTCAAATAATTTCTTAATCCCTTGCTTTTCCACTGTCCCTTCTGGCACACCTATTATTTTGATATTTTTATGTTTGACATAGTCCCAGAGAAATCTCAACCCATCCTCGTTTTTTTGAAAATTATTTTCTAACTGTTCTGTCTAGGTGTTTTCTGCTGACTTTTCCTGCAAATCACTTTTTTTAATGTCTACTTTATCTAGTTGGTAACTTTTATTTTGTTCTCCATTTCAGTTAATGTAGTCATTACCTCTCCTGGTCTTTTTTAATGGTTTATAAATTTTTAATGCTTGCTATCTCTCTGTTGCAATTATCATTCATTCCTTAAGCATTTTTACAACCATTGCTTTGAGCTCTGTTTCTGATGGGTCGTCTGTCCCTATTTCTTTATTTTTAGCTCCCTTTCTCTGGTTTCTCATTTTGGCAGCCTTTCTGGACCCTCGCTGCTGCAGTTTCTTTGGTGTTTACTGCTGATACTGAGCGGGCAGAGGTCTGTTGGAGAGAAGCTTTGTGGCTTTGTTTATTTTCCCTGAGGCTCTGGGGGTTGTACAGGGAGTTTGGGCATGATTGTGCCTTTCTATTCTCAGTTTGATCAATGCTCAGATTCTGCCCTGTGCCTTGGAGTCAGTCCTGTGTGCTGGTCATTCAGACCACTGGTTGTGGGCTGAGAAACACAGGTACAGCCTGCTCTCTCCTTTTTCTTCCCACCCAGTCGCTTCCCCTCCTCCAGGAACCAGAGTGCAGTCTGGCTGCTGCATTTTATGGACCAGTCTGCACCTCCTGGGGCCAAAGTGAGGTGGTTGGCATGTCTCACGCCCTGCCTCTGGGCCTCCTTTCCTTTGTCCTACTGACTGAGTGAAATCCAGAGTGCTCTCCTGCTGCCTTCTTCCTCCTCCCTCCCCCATCAGTATGTGCAAGGACCCAGGCACAGCCTTATTTCTGCACTTCTCCTTTTATTTCTCCTTTGTTTAATCCTCTGCCCACCTGCTGGTACCTTAGTGCAATGAGCGTGTTTCTTAGCTGTCATTGTGGGTTGTGTAGAGGGTCCTTGGTAGAGGTATAAGTTTAGTTTTGTTATTACAAAGCAATGGCTAAGGAATGTAGAGTATAACATGAGAATATAGTCAATAAAGTTGCAAACTTTATGTGGTGTCAGATGGGTACTAGATTTGTTGGAGTGATGGAAGGAGAGCTGGAGGAGTGGATGAAAAAGGGAAAGAAATCAAGAAGTACAAATTTATAGTCACAAAATAGTTACATGGATATAAAGTGCAGCATAGGACATATAGTCAATAACATTGTAATAACTATATATGGTGTTAGAGAGGAACCAGATGTACTGGAATGAGACTTTTGTTAAGTTACACAAGTGTCTCATCACTATGCTGTACACCTGAAACCAATATAATATTGTATGTCAAATGTAATTGAAGAATTTTTTTTATATTAACCAAAAAAGTCACATCAGTATCATTTTATCACCAGATTAATTTTTAATGCAGATCATTGTTTATATGTTGGAATCATGCATAAAAATTAATTAACCACATGCTGTTTGTAAATCTGATGAAAAATATGAATGACAGAGTTCCTTCACAGATTATTCCTTAAAAATAAATACAAAATACAATAGACTCTCAGTAACCGGCATCCATGAGGATTGGTAGATGCCAGATAAATGTAAGTAGATGCTCTATTAATTAGTGTGCTGGATGCTTGGGTTCCAGTTAACAAAGAGTTTACTGTATCTATAGAACATATATATTTTTTCCACAAAAGAGGTAAATAAAATAGATTTGATAATTTTGAAATTAAGCCAGATATGAAGACTTATAATTCAGATACTAAATAAATATACACTATTGACATGTTAATACACATCATAATTACAGAAGTTGGTACATAATATATTGAACTTGAATAAGTAACTGGGATTTCAGATAATAAAATATTAAATAAGACTTTTAAAGCATTGAAGAGCATGCTCAATTTTCTAGATAGAAATAAGCAGACCCCAAAAATATAGCTATTATTCTAGGATATGGTAGTCTTTTGAATTTTTTTAATGTGGATTGAAAAATAGCTGAAAAATATAATTTCTAAATTGTTTAGATACTTAAAATTATCCATTAGAAAATGGTAATTTATTTCCTTTCAGAGCTAATTCATATCCAACACTTTAAGTTTAAACTATAACAATAAAAAATTATAGTGTTATTAGCAAAAACAAGTAAAATTTGTTTTCATTATTTATTTTATTAATAATTTGAAATAAAAAACACCACTGTTTTCATCCAGCCTTGGCTGTCCATCATTTTCTCAAACAATAGTTATATTTCTTGGCCTATACTAAACGGTTACCTAGAACAACCATCCCCTTCACATGTGCTGCACTCCCATCTTTCAATACTCCCAACACTCAGGACTCCTCTCCCTCACGTGAGGCTGCACATATCTTCCTTACATGAGTCTTTCCAGGTGATTTTCCTCCAGTCAAAAAGATTAACTCAGCAATGCTTTAAGATATATTTAAATAAAACTAAACAAAATTAACTAACAAAAGCTTTCCAAGAATCTCTATAAGGCCCAAAGTGCTAGACATCCCTGGAGCCTTAAACTCAGGATTCCTCTCCATTACATTATTTTTAAATGTCTTGACCTCTTCTGCTGAAGAACCTAATAGTTGGAACAAGGAATCTTTGTTTCATTTTATACATTATGTTCATTTTTAGCTCTATATTAAGATGAATGCAGGTGAGGACATTACTGCCCTCATTTGTCACACATTCTTGAAATTTAAGACATCCCCAAATATTTACAGATGTTAAAATGAATATCTGAATGACAGAACAGACTCATGGATCTACAACCAGATTATGAAACTGATTTCTTTGCCCTGCAGGCAAAGCAGAACTGAGAGATATGGGTGTTACTGATGATGAGCACAAAGGGAAAGAAGGTTGGAAAAGATGACACCACAAACACAGAGATGTTCTCCATCCACTGGCCTCGATTTGCAAATAGAGTCATCCAAAGTGTCAAAATAATGTAGACTGAATAAAATGTAACACAAGAGCTCATTAGGATCAGGATGGTGCACGTGGCTCTAGCCTCATGGGAAGGTCTGGGGCAGAGTTTGTTGCTACAAGTGTATTGGACTCGCTGCTGGTGTCTGCGCAGGACAAGAACTAGGTAGGTACTGGCCCAGACCATAAAGCTTATCAAAAAATGAGGGGAAAAATACATACTGCAGTTAATGAATCTAAAACATCCTCTTTCAAATGCCAAGAACAGTGTGAATAATCATTTTTCACGCTAAAGTTATTCCCACTTAATGGACCATTTATTATTATAAGCATACATGAATTTATCAAGAGATGCGGAATCCAGCAGAGGGAACAGCAGAAGGCAATGAACTTTAGAGATCTACTCTTGAACTCCACCCACCTCCAAATACAGCGGTTGCTCTTAATGGGTGGAAGCCATTGAAGAGTCATATAGTGCTAAAGGAAACTCCTATGGCCACACTGTGAAAATAAAAGACAACTTTACATCCAGTGTCATCCAGGAAATGACTCCATCCAAAAGCTGCCATTGTCTGAGGGAGAAAAGAACCATGAAGTTAGCTGAGACCAGTTGCATGAGAATCAAGTCTATGGGTCTCAAATTACGTCCAGTGAGCAGATTGAAGTTATAAAGACAAAGAAGGGAGATATTTCCCATGAGGTCAATTCCTGTCTGAATGAGGAACATAATCCTCATTTTCAAGCTGGCAGAAAGCCACACATTTGAAATCAACAATAATCCCAAAGGAAGTTCAGTAGAGGACACTGAGATGTATTAAGTGAGAGATGTCAAGCACAAACTTTACTAGATTTGTTTTATCACCTTAGTGGTTTCTCTTCAAAACATAATTCTTTTTATTTTTTTGTTTTTGTTTTTGTTTTTGTTTTTGTTTTGTATGTGGGTAGTTCCCTGGCTGGGAATTGAACCCAGGTCGCAGCGTTGACAGCGCCAACGCCAAAGCCTTAAGCCACTACACCACCAGGGAACTCCCTTATTTTTTTGTAGATGAATAAATTTTATTGTAAAGAGGCTAGACAACTTATCCCCAAACATGTACATAATAAGTAGCAAAATTAACACCCAAACTGAGTTCTAATTACAAGTGTACTAGGCATTCTATTGTACCTCCCTACTTCTCCTTTAAAAGTTCAACAGAGGCATACTAAAATCATAAACATGGAGAGAAGGTTTTCCAGGAACTTTTGAACTTCATGAAAACAACAACAACAACAACAACAACAATAACAATAATAATAATAAACAGCTTTTAAAAATATGTTATTCTGTTTATTTTGTCAATTATCAGTAACATTTACTAAGGATCTATCATAAACCAGTTATCATGCTAGGGGTGAGGATACAAAAGAAATATACAATATCACAACCCTCAAGGAGTTCATTTCTAGGGATAGTGACAGAGACCGATATGTAAACAGACCGTCACAGTATAAAATGATTCCTCTTGTGATAGCAAAGGGCTGTAAGAGCCCAGCTGGTGAAAGAGTCACTTAACTTGAGGAGGAAGATAAAGGTCAAAGAGTTTTTCCAAAAACGTGGGTCTTAAAGGGTTTTTAACCTGAAGTTTGTTTCTTCAGATAGCATATTGCAACTGCTGCTTTTCTCTGTTTACCATTTGCTTGGAGTATTGTTTTCCACCCTTTCACTCTGAGTCTGTGTTTGTCCTCATGGCCGAGGTGTGTCTCCTGGAGACAGCATATGGATGGGGTTTTTTTATTCAGTCTGCTATTCTGTGTCTGTTTTTTGGTGAGTTTAGTCCATCAACATTTAGAGTGATGATCGATATGTGAGGATTTACTTTTTTGTTGTTGTTTTGTTTCATTTTTGTTTCTTTCTTGTTGCCCCAACTCTATTCCATTTGTCCTGATGTTTTGTTTCAGGTCAAAGAGGCTTCTTCAGTATTTCTTGAAGGGCCAGCCTTGTGCTGGCAAATTCCCTCAGCTTCTGTGTGTCCAAGAAATAAAGAAGGTCTTTATTTCTCCTTCATATCTGAAGATAATTTTGCTGGATAATTTATTCTTGGCTGGAAGTTTCTCTCTTTGAATATTTTGAAAATTTGATTCCACTCCCTCTTGGCTGCAGAGTTTCTGCTGAGAAGTCTGATGCAAGCCTGATGAGTTTACCTCTAAATGTTATAGTTCTTTTTTCCCTAGCTACCTTGAGATTGTCTCTTTGTCTTTGATTTTTGATATCTTCAGGACTGTGTATCTTGGAGAAGATCTGCCAGAGTCAAGGTAGCTAAGGGACCTATTTCTTCTTGAATTTGGGATTCCAGATCTTTCCATAGGTTTGGAAAATTCTCGTCTACTATTTGTTTAAGTATGCTCTCTGTAGAGTGCTCTGCTCCTTCTTCCAATCCTATTATCCTGGTGTTGTTTTGTCTCATGGAGTCAGATAGTTCTTGCAGAGTTCTTTCAATCCTTTTGGTTCTGTATTTCCCATCTTCCTCTTTCTCAGATGTTTCCATGTTCCCATCTTCAATATTACCAATTCTTTCCTCCATCTGGCTGGCTCTGTTTTCTATTGCAGTTATTTTATTTCTCACTTCTTTTATTGTATTATTTAGCTTGTTCTTCCTTACAGTTTGAATTTCTTTGTTAAACTGTTCATTTTGTTCATGAATTTCCTTTCTGAGATTATTAATCTCAGCTATGATGTTTTGCCAGTATGTTTTCATTTCTCTGAGAGTCTTTAGAACGGCTATTTTATACTCTCTGTCAGTTAGTTCATAAATTACTAGATCTGTAAGATCCTTTCCTGGAGATTTTCATCTTTCTGAGAGGCTTGAAATCCTAAGGTATTCATACTGTCTGTTGTGTTCTTCTTCCCTGGCATAAGGGCTTTATTTCCAGCAGAGCCCAGGAGATCACTTTATTTCTCTGATTTGTATTTTTGTGCTGTCTTGCTGTAGAGCAGAACACTAAGTGGCCTTGGGGGGCAAGTTTTGGGAGAGAGGGAAGGTGTTTAAACCATATCTCTGGTCTCCAGCAGTGTTTGGAGGCGGGCACAGCAGTCCATGGTCTCTCCACTTCCTGCAGTTCGTTGGGGAAGCTGAATAACTTAAACAGCCTTTAGTCTCCCATTTTGATCCAGATTCAAACTTTTTCTGTCCTTGACCATGGGCTAGATAGTCTTCCAACATTATTTGATAGGGTGATCCCTTTGTCTCCGGTGGTTCATGCCACCACGAAACCTCCACTTTGGCTTCAGACACTGTTCTTCAATCACTACAGGACCCCCTCATGCTCGTGTCACAGTCCCTTCCAAGATTGTCCTCAAAACATGATTCTCTGAGTCTCCGATGGAACACAAACTGAAGGGAAGACAGTAAGTGAATCATTAGGAAGAGTAGTCAGAGTGATTCAAATAGGCAGGAATATTACAGTGACATATTTTTCAGTGCTTCAAGAAAGATTAATTTTATAATTTATGTGGGTCACACACATTTCTGAAGATATATTGGCACAGAAAACATTAAAATAATTTTCCTCCCATGGAACTTTTATTCTGGTTAAGAGAAACAGACTACAAGTGATGTGCCCAAGGAAGTTGCTAATTGTGTAAATTACCAAAAGAAATAACAGTACATTATTAGAAACTGATGGGTTCTATGGAAAAGAGAGAACAGGACATAGGTATCATAAAACATGGGAGCAGGGATGGTTACAAAATCAAATTGGATGTTCATGGTAATACACTAATGATACTGTTTTAGAAATGTTCTAAAAAGAGGTGGAAAAAACAGTTTTCCTTCCTTTCTAATCCATTACAGGGATATTTTTTTCTTATCATTATCTATTAAGTAGTCCTACAGCCTTGATGCATTGTTTATTCAAACAGCTCCCTTTATATGGACATTTATATATATTCTATCATAAAACCTTAATTAATAAGCACTGCACCTATGAAAACTTACTCTTAAAGTCCATTTTAAGAAAAAAATGTGTTACCAAAAGAGGGGAAATATGTGTGACACTGAGCAGTAGATACAGCTGAGAAGAAGGTAACACATTTATGTTTGTTTATCCTTCTACCATTTCCTTTTGTCTCAAATTAAAATTAGTGCCTCCTAGATAGAAAGTGATGGGCATGCCCACTTGACAATAGGGATTCTCTTTCTCGCTCAGGCTGGATGTGGGATCCTGGGAAACTCCTCCCTTCTTTGTCTATATAACTTCTCTTTGCTCAGTGCACACAAGTTGAAATCCACAGATCACATTGTCACCCAACTGGTCTTAGGCAACAACTTGGTTCTTTTCTCCAAAGGAGTCTCACAAACAATGGCAGCTTTGGGATTGAAATATTTCCTGGATGATGTGGGATATAAACTTTTCTTATATTTACACGGTGGCCAGAGGGATTTCTTTAAGCATTGTGAGCACCTTCCAGACCATTATGTTTTGCCCCAGAATCTCTTGGTGGATGGAGTTCAGAAATAGATCCCCCAAATACATTGGCTTCTGTAGTTTCCTTTCCTGGATCCTTCAACTCCTGGTAAATGTCTATATTCCTATAAAAGTGATTGACCCAATAAACCTCAATAATGTAAGTGTGAAAATCAATTACAGATACTGTTCCTCTATCATGCCAGGCAGATTTATCAGCTTATTTCATGCAGCCCAGTTTTCTTCCATTGATGTTGTGTTTGGGCTTCATTATTTGGACTGAGTATATGGTCCTTGTCCTGCACAGGCACAAACAACAAGTTCAATGCATTCACAGAAACAGACTCTACTCAAGCTGCTCCCATGAGGCCAGAGCCACAAGCATCATCCTGCTCCTAGTTTATTTCTCTACTTTTACTGTCTCTCTTCCATTTTTACTGTGTTGCTCTAATTGTGAATCCAAACCAGTTGTTGGTGGACATCTCTGTGCTAACAGCTTCATGTTTCCTGGAATTCAGTCCCTTTGTGTTTATCAGCAATGAACACCTGTGTGTTTGTTCTTCTTTGACTCCTGCACCAGGAAAATTTTTTCCTAATCTAGTTCAATAGATATAACTCTTTGATTTCTGCAGCTGGATCAATTATTAATTTGTTTTTAATTTTTTAATTAGGTGATTAATCAGGTACAAAGTAGTGTTAGAATCTGTGATACAATTTTGAATAAGAATAATTCTGCCTTTCTAAAGCTATTAATAATAGTGTAACCAGAAAATGAAAATTTTTTACAGTTATATAGAACTTAATCTGATTATGCTTTATTACCTATTGAGGATTTATGGAAAAGTTTTGTAAATATAATGGAAAAAACATCAAATTTGGGGGAAAGTGTTATGTCACTATGTACTTGTTTTTCATGTGGCTGCCTGAAAAACATAAATTTTTAAAGCATATTTGAACCCAGCAATTTCATATAGTGAAATACTCACCTGGAAATACCCCTGGATGTGAATTCACACAGTTTTCAGTGATCTAAAGAAATCTATGTTTGGAATATAGAGAGTGTAGAGACATATGGCCAGAGGGGAAGCAAAAGTATATATAATGGCTGGTTTTATAATATATTATAGGACCAGTCAAGAATTCTAACTTCTGTCCGAAGAATAGTGACAAGCCCATTATGATAGACAAAATCAGCAGCTCTCTAAATTACTTAGTAAATATTCAATAGAAAAATTGATAAAGAAGTTGCAATGTATATACAGAATAAATTACTCAGCCATAAGAAAGAAGAAAAGTCCTGCCATTTGCAACAATATGAATGAACCTGGAAGGCATTATGTTAAGTGAAATAAGTCATCCGAAAAAGACATTCTGCATGATATCACTTATATTTTATATGCAATCTGAAAAAGTTGAACTTATAGAAACGGAGAATAACATGGTGGTTACCAGAGCCATAGGCAGTGGGGGAACTGGAGAGATGTCAACAAAAGGCACAAACTTGCAGTTAGAAGGTAAGTAAGTTCTGGGGGTGTAATGTACAGCCTGGTGATTATAGTCAACAATACTGGATTATATATTTCAAAGTTGCTCAAGAGACTAGATCTTAAATGTTCTGACCACAAAAAATAAATGATAATTATGTGACATGATGGAGGCATTATAATGCTATGGTGATCATCACATTGCAATATATAAGTGTATCAAATCAATTCATTTTATTATCAGGCTAAGAATCTGGCTGCTTGCCCCTCATAAGCCAACAATCAAGAGATAAGGTCAGTGGAAGAAAAGTCAGTTTATTCATAATGTCAGAATTTTGGGAGAATTGTGAGACTTCTGTCACCAAAGACCATCTCCCTGTTCTTTGGACAGCCAGAAGGTTTTATAGGCACATAGGAAGAAGCAGAACAAAGGTAAAGCTGAGTTAGTAATAAAAGTTGTCCAGACGAACATTTCCTAGGATCCATTTGGTTCTATGATGGTTATCTTGAACCCAGTCTCAGAGTTAATTCATATGTCATCTGACAGAGAATCTCAGTCCACAGTTGCAGCCCAGTTGCTGCTATCTGGATGGCTGGGCTGATTCAGTGTCTTGTAAGCTAGCATTCTGCTGATTAACTAGATCATTGGTTCCCAAGCAGTGGCATGCATACCCCTGTGGGTACATGTTGGGCCATTCAGGAGTATGCAAAAAATAGTCGGTAATGGCAAAAAAAAAAAAAACAAAAAAAACAAAAAAACAAGTAAAGTAAAAATAATGCAAAATGTTAGTTATTGAACAATAAATCTTAAGTTTGAATCACTGTTAAGGGAGACACTTCAAAATTAGATCACATTAGCAAATTATGATTGATAATGGCATGACTATAAACCCTTCCCCCAAACTGCTCTTCTACCAATCATTATGCAGTTTCAGAACAATCCATTCGTCTCATTTCTAGAACTTCCTCAAACATATAAATACATCCATAGCCAGACTGATTGATCAGTTCAGTTATTGACTGACTAAAAGTAAGCACACTGTCTTTGATTGTGAATTTTTTCAGGTAGTTTTATAATTTAATGTTTAACATAGTTTCCGTTAGCCAGTGATTTTTAAGCATATCAGTTATGGATCAGTGGTTGAAAACAAGAATAGTTAAAAAACCAAAATGATATGAATTATAACCCATCACCAAGTGCTTCTTAACATGTGTCTACAGCTACAAGTATACACACATACCCAGAGATAGTAAAAAGGTGAGTGCCTCAGATACTAAACAGAAGAAAAGGTAACACTCTGAAGAGTATATTAAATATGGGTTTTCATTTGTAGAGATGATGACTGTCCTAAGCCTTTGTGTGTTGTGTGGGGGAAAATTTATCCAACACTTGCATGAAACCCTCAGGTGACATTTAGAAACTAAACATCCTATGTATAAAAAAACAATGAAATACATTATTTTTGGCACTTAAAAAGTGTCCAACTGTTACTTCATATATGATGTCAGGAAAGAAAGACACTGAGAATGCAGTTGAGGCTTTATACGGTATGCTTATTGCATAGCTAAATGTGGTAAAAATCACATCATAGCTGAAGATTTAATTTCTCCTTGTACTAAGAATACCATTTTTTGGTACATTTAGGAAAGAACACATCTGCAAAATCAATTCTATCTCTTTTTCAAATAACACAATGTCTTGATGAATTCAGGAAATGTATGACGATGTTGAAGCTGTATTAGTAGATAAAACTAGAAAAGGTAAATTCTTTTCCATTCAGGCCCATAAAAGTGTAGATGTTGCTGATTTCTCTGTTTTGCTCATCATCACAAGGTACTTGTTAAGAACTGAAATTGAGGAAAACCTGTTGCTTTGTTACTCATTGACAGAGTGTACCACAGGCAAAGATATTTTTAATGCAATCAATGGTTACTTCATTGAAAAAGACATCAGTTGGTCAAAATGTTGTTGTGTATGCAATGATGGAGGCAAGCCTATATCAGGTTGTTTTATAACCTATGCAGCTGAATTAAATAAGTAGCTCCCCATGTACCAAGGAGTCACTGCTACATTCATAGATAAAGTCTTGCATCCAAGGCTCTTCCTAGTGAACTGAAAGATGTTCTCAATGAGGCTGTAAAAGTTGTAAATTTTATTAAGTCATAACCATGAAACTCCAGATTGTTTAAAGGACTGTGTAAAGAAATGAACAGCATTTACAGCACATCCCTTTTGCATAGAGGTAAGGTGCCTATCTCATGGCAAAGCACTTACATAGATGTTTGAACTTAGACATGAAGACCAGGTATTTTTTTGAAGACCATCATTGCCCTCTTGCTCCAAAGTTTCAAGACAGTGTTGGCTTTAGTCTTGCATATTTATCAGATATTTTTCTAGAAATAAACAAACTCAACTTGGGACTTCAAAACAGCTCAATCACTATATTCAATGGAACCAACAAAATTGAGTCAATGATTTAGAAACTGGACTTTTGAAAAGTGTGTATTGAAAGAGGTCAGCCTGAAGTTTTTGAAACTCTGCACAACTTCTTATCTTAGGATGACTTGCACCAATCCCAAAATGTGAAAAAGAATATTGTAAGTCACTTGAAGACCTTTTATAAGTACATCCCTCAACATAGAAAACAACTGGATTGCAGATCGCTTCCATGAAGAATTCATCAAATAAGCTAAACTATCAATCAATGAAAAAGAGCAGTTAATCAAACTTTCAAATGATTCTTCTTTAATTCTGGTTTTAAAAGAAAACATCTTATTACCTTCTTGGTAGATGTCAGTGAGGAATACGTGACAAGGCACCAAATACCTCTTGCCAATTACTAATACTGAACTAGTGGAGAGAGCTTTTTCTTCTTACACCTTCATAAAAAATAAGTACCCCAACAAGCTTAATGCAAGTGCAGATTTAAGACTGTATCTTGCATCTTTTGAGTATGATTTCAAGAAACTAAGTGCATCAGGGATTCCCTGGTGGTGTAGCGGCTAGGCTTCAGCACTCTCAACGCTGCAGCCTGGGTTCAATACCCAGCCAGAGAACTACCCGCCGCTAAAAAAAAAAAATTAAAAAACTAAGTGCATCAAAGAAAGTTTAACCATCTCACTAACAATATTTCAGTTGCTGGAGATCTGTGTAACAATTACAGACTTTATTATTATTAATAAATTAAAAGTTTGTTAAATACTTGATCATTATCAATATTTAACAGTTATGAATATTATAAAATTAAATGTGTGGTTTGTACTTTGAGTGTGGTAAATTTTTTCCTAACTTACTACCTTATTTCCACTGTTTTACATTAAGATCAGCACTGAACAAAAGTGTCAGTATTTAAAAACAGCTGTTTTAAAAACAAGGGGTACAATTTATAGAAATGGGTTTAAAAGGAGTACACAATTGGAAACATTTTGAGAACCAGTGAACTAGATTAATGTGGTATGCATGTGGCCAGCCTTAGAAAAAACAGGGCCATTAAGGCTGGCAGGAGGGCAGGAAAGCAAAGCAAAGAAAAAAGTTTTTAAAAGTTTTAAGCTAAATTACATTGTTGAATCTAACTAAACTTAGAGTGTTAAATCCTGAAATAGAAAATACAGTGTCACTCTTACAGTTTTACACATTAAACTTACACAATGTTATGTGTCAATTATATCTCAATTTTTTAAAAGATACAATATATATTTGATTAAAAATTTACATTTTTACAACATTTAACTTTAGTGTTTTTTAATGGTACTGATTGGCCTGAAAAGATAAATAATTTTCATTTTTGAGGTCCAAATTTTGTTAAACATTCAAATATAAATGTTTTGGCTCATTCATTGCTAATAAATGGCAATTATTTTGAAATAACTCAGATAGTATTTTCCTTTTCTCTTATTATGTATCATAGAAAAAAGTTGCTTCTAATTACCTATCTAATTTTTATTATAAATCAGGTATTTAATGCAATTTGTCATTGTTTACACTTATATAAAGTCTTCAATTGCATTTCATTTTCTGAAAGTGAAAAATCTTTAATTTACTGCATCAATACTGCTTAATCCAGAACTCTTACATTAATGTTGATATATCTATTCCACTCACTTTAAAAATCGAGCATACCATAGAATCACCAGAAAGTCTGTTAAATCCTGATTGCTGGGCCCCACCTCCAGAATTTCTGATTAAGTTGGTTAGAATGCATGACTTTGGTTCCATTTTTATGCTGCATTCTGAGAAGTGTCTCTTCATTTCATTGACTCGACTGATCCAAAATTTTCAACTGGGAAATTGTTTTACATGTTTCATATACAACTGGTTTTAATACTTCACAATTAACCAATAAAAGTCATGAACAAGTAATTCCAAACTATAGTCATTTGGTCATTTTTTAACCCAATACCTATCTGAATAACTATCAGTCAGTGTTAGGTCTTAAAACTCTCAGAATCACTTTTTGTTTTTTTCAAATACATTCATAAGAGATCTAGCAGGAGTACAGCAGACCAATATATGCTTTCCAACTCTAGCACTAGTTATTAGCCAATTATTCATTTAAAGTGAGAAAATAATTATTAAACTCAGAAAGTAAAACCCAAGTTCAGTGACATGTAAAGTTCTGCTTGATTTCCTTTTCTTACTTAAATGCTTTGTTAGAACTTTTGATGCTGCCTGTGAGTGTGGTAAAAATTCTTATGACTTTTAATGTTGAATACATGTACTAACCTTTTCTTCTAAAATAATATGTAGGCTACATAAAAAAGATCTTGGTTCAATTATTTAAAATTCTTACTACTTTCTAGTCTTGCACCTCCTGATATTGTTGAAAAGTTTGAACTTGATTTCATTCTTCAAGGGTAATCCATTTTTTCATACTATGAATTTGTATAACGTTGTCTTTAGCTTTAAAATTTTTTTAAACTTTATAATGATTTATAACGTTATTTATTTTTTTTTTGCGGCGGGGGGCGGGGTAGTTCCCTGACTGGGAATTGAACCCAGGCTGCAGCATTGAGAGCACCGAAGCCTAGCCACTACACCACAGGGAAATCCCTAAAGTTATTATTATTTATAATAATATGTAGGCATGGGTCTTCCCTTTTGAACCTTTTCTTCCTCTTTTATTTGCATTATTACCTAGATATACATAACTTGCATACACCAGATAGTAGAAAACATGACTAAACCATGGCAATGGAAAAGGATGGTACATGAAGAGCTAAATCAGCAATGAAGTAAAACAAATTCTGACAGAGACTGGGTGTGTGAAGGAGCATTATACAAAATGTATGCTGCTGCTGAAATCAATGATGGAGTGTGTGATGGTTAGTACTTTGTGTTGCTCTTCCTTAGAACAGCCCAATGTATGAGTTGCCCTCAGTTTCCCATCTGGCAGAAAACCACAGGGTCAGTTCTCTCCTGGCTCACTTTGTTACAGACTTACTGGCTTCTCTAAGCTTCTGAGAAATACCAAACACAATCCTGTTTTAGAAGTTTTATCATTTTATTTCCACTCTCTGCAAAGCCCTTTCTCCCATCCCTTTTGTGTCACATTCCTGGTGATGTTTTCCTTGGACCTTCCTGCTTTGCATGGATCAAAAGTTTCCATTATAAATACATATAGAAGTAGTTTACTATAATAATCCCCATAACTTGTTTTATTGTCTGAATAAAATTTAAAGTGTTTGAGCTGTTTGTGCTGAATAGTTTTCATCATCAAACCCCAAGCTGGGGATTTCTACTGGTGCTGAATTGGTGCCAAGGAACCATCAGTTGACAAAAGATACCATACTGCCAACATGGTTTTTCTCCAGGAGGTAGGAGTAGAATTATCAGACTTTTTACTTTTTATTTTGTAAATGTGCATAGAGTAGTAGTTCTTAATAAACAATAGTTAACTTGATGTTTTCTACCTTAAAAACTCTATCTATATATATATATATATATATGAAAAGTATGTGCATATATAAAAGTTTTATGTTTTGTAGATAAAACAATTTTACGTTTTATGGATAACACAGTATTTCTCAATGTGTTGGGCACAATCACTGAACATACAGGCGGAAGGACATTTTCTATGGGGACCAGCTGGGTCCAGATCCCACCTTGCCCATCTGCTTCAGGGCTGTACAATACCTTCCTCTATCTTCCCTACCATGGTCCTGAATGGTGTCCTTTTTTGGAGGGTAAGGGAGTTCCTACTGAAACTCACAAAAATGACGTTAACTCTGTACGCAGCATGCGTTTGAAGAGCAATAAAATAATGTTTATTCCCTTCCAGCTACCTGCGAGTGTCCTTGAGTAGGCTTCATGAAGTCTGAAATGTCTAAACATTTCAGTGATCAGTAGCACTTAAGACTCCCCAGAAATCCGCCTGCTGGCCCTTTATGAAAGAGTGAAGCCCCTTTCCCACCCTACCAGTATAGTGAAGCTATTTCCCAGCGGCCTCTTGGCGCTGCTTGACCGTTACCCTAGGAGATTCTGGTGTGGTGTGTCCAGATCTGTGCAGTTGCGGAAACTACATTACCCAGAAAGCTATGCGTTGAGCGGCAGCGGCGTCAATCCGATGGAAGTCCAGGAAAGGTGGGATTTCCCTGGGGGCGAAGCACATTGGAGCGGGACTTCCGGTCTGTTTGTGGCGGTCCTTTTAGCGATTCTTGGGTCAGTTCATTAGGTTGGAAGCTCGGGTTCCCGCTCTCCAGGTCGGTGCCAAGGTGACGAATAGACAAGGCGCGAGAGGAGGCTTTGTTCCATTGCACAGAGGTGGTTTTAGCGTCGGGGACATTGCCGCCTGGGTGGCGGCCGTGGGACGTCGTTGGCCCCGGTCCCCGCCAGTCGCTGTGCTATCACCACTCGGCCCAGAGGCTCCGGAGGCGGCGGCCGCACTTGACAGGCCCGGCTCAGGTGAATACGCATTCCCCGAGCCCTCACCGCCCTTACTTCACTCGAACCCTAAAGCCCTAGGTACAGGACGCATGCTCACGTTCTGCAGCCCAGGCTCCAACGTTCAGGACGGTGAGGCTCTCCTGGGTGTCATCTGGTGTGATGGGGTGTGGGAAACGATTACAGGCAGAGGGGCTGGCATATAACGACATGAGAGTGCGACTGAATTGGGAGGATTCAGGAACCTGGTGTCCTTCCTTCTGCAGTAAACAAAGTTTGGGTAGAGTCGTACTGCAATGGCAGACTGAGGAGTTGCACCTTCCTTCTTAGGGCCCTGGGAGCCATGAAGAGTTTTGAGGAAGAGATAACGTCTAATGTAATTGGGTTTGAAAAATCCCCCAAAGTCTGTTCAATAAAAGAATAAACTATAGGGGTGATGAGGACATTGAAGCAGAAGGACATTTAGCCCTTTTCAAAGGACACACAAGTGGTGAGAGGGCAGCACAGAGGTTAAACAGTTCACCAAGAATACCTGGCTCTAGTGCCTCCCAATGGTACAGGGAAGGCCTGAGGCCCTGGAACCTTGTCATGGTGAAAGCTCTCAGAGATTTTACTCTTCCCACAGGTTTCCATGGCTGCAGAAGTGCTTTTGGAACCTACACAGGTAAGTGGAGGTGTCCCAAACCCTCACTGGTCCCAACCCACATTTTCTCTGAATTTGCAGTATCATGAGACTCTTCACCTGCCCTTCTCCCACCTCTTCCATGTGGGGACCCTGGAGAATCCCCAGCCAAGCTCAAGGTCTTGAGTCTAGGCTGTGGGTATATGGAGGGGTTCCCATTTTGCACCATCAGTGGAAAGAGATGTGGAAGCTTATCATAAGGACAGGTAACAGTATATGGAACTGCTTGGAAGTGAGGCTAAGTTGGTTCAGGGAATTGCAGGTCTCCTTTCTTTCTGGTGAGAACAAAAGAAGGTGGGGGCAAGAGTGGGCTTAGAATGACTGTGAAGTTAGGCATCTATTCTGGAGCCAGTGGGAGGTCTGGATCAGAGGAGGTGGGGGCTGATCTTAACCTAGGTCTTAACAGGATCCATCTGGTTACAGAGTGGAAAAAGGTGAACAGAGTGATTAATGGGAGTATGAGGAGATGCCAATGGCACCAAGATTTGCTATCTGCTCTGATTTGAAGATCTTGAGAGGAGGAACATGGGGCAGAAAAGATGCACTGTGGGTCTTCAGGAATAAGGCCGTTCATGGTTTCATCTGTCTCTATCCTGGCAGGGATGTGTGACCTTTGAGGATGTAGCCCTATATTTTTCCTGGGAGGAATGGAATCTCCTTGATGAGGCTCAAAGGTGCCTATACCATGATGTGATGCGGGAGAATTTTGTACTTACATCCTCACTTGGTAAGCCCTCACATCCACCCCTCTGCCCTGGTGAGGCTCTGCCTTTCTCTTCCCCAGAGGCAGCTTTGTCTTTCTCATGTCTGAACCATAACACTCTTTCTTCCTCAGTTTCCTGGGTGTATGCAGTGGTTACTTAGGCTAGCCCTACTTCTCTTCCTTTACCACCCCAACAACTGCTTCCTCCCCAAAGCCGCTTGGGTCCCACCTATCTCTCACCCTCTCCCTTGGTGGGTGACTGTCTAGATCCATGGTACCCTAGTATTTTTCCATTCCTGTACCTGACATTTATTCATACCTGACTGTGCCAGGGATTGTAGTCACTTACATGGTTACTACTTTCTTTCTTTTTTTTTTTTTTTCTGTATGTGGGTAGCTCCCTGGCCGGGAATCGAACCCAGGCCGCAGCACTGACAGCGCCAGTGCCGAAGCCTTAAGCCACTACACCACCAGGGAACTCCCTATGGTTACTACCTTCACTGACTGTTCTTGGAAGGTCTTCCTACAAGGTTTCTTTATTTATTTATTTATTTATTCATTCATTCATTCATTCATTCATTCATTTGTGTGTGTGTGGTAAAATATACATAAAAAGTACCATTTCTAAATGGCATTTAATACATTCTCATTGTTGTGCAACCATCACAATTGTGCATTCACAGAATTTTTTCATCTTGAAAAAAGTTAAACAGTACCTCCTCCCATTAAATAGTATCTCCCTGCATCCATTGGCAACCACCATTCTACTTTCTATGTCTATGAATTTTACTGCTCAAAGTATCTCATATGCATAGAATAATGTAGTAATTGAGCTTTTGTGTCTGACTTATTTTACTTAGCATAATATTGTCAAGGTTTGTGTTGTAGCATGTGTCAGAATTTCCTTCCTTTTTAAGACTAAATAGTATTCTATTGTATAAGAGGAGCAACAAAATGACAGCATGAGAGGGACCTCTGAAAAGATCCTCTGGAGATTATAACTAAAAAAAACATCTATAGTCCAACTAAAGACTTTATATGCAAAGCACAATCACAGCTAAGAAACCTGCTCATCACATTAAGGTACTTGCAGGTGGACAGAGGGTTAAACAAAGGAGAAATAAAAGGGGGAAGTGCAGAGACACAGGCTGTGCATGAGTCCCCACTTGGAACTCTACCACTGGGGGAGGGAGGAGGAAAAGGTGGTAGGTGAGCAGTCCAGACCTCACTCAATCCACGGGACAGAGGAAAGGAGGCCCAAAGTGGGGGCATGAGACACCACGAGACCTCATTTTGGCCCCCAGGAGGTGCAAACCGGTCCACAAGACACAGTGGCCCCACTTCACTCCGGTTCAAGAGGAACAGGAGTGAGGGTGGGTGAGGAGCCACAGGGTGACCACTCTGGCCAGGAAGGAGAAAGAGAGAGGGGGCTATGTGCATGTTTACCAGCCCACAATCAGCATGGTCTGAAAGACCTGCATACAGGACAGCTAACCCCAAGGCTCAGGGCAGAGTCCTCAGGGCAAACTGAAACAGAAAAGCATAATTACTCCCAATCTACCTGCACAATCCCTGCAGCCTCAGAAAGAAAACAAAGCTGTGAATGCCCCTCCCCCACAGATCTCTGCCCACCCAGTATTAGCAGCGAACACCAAAGAAATTGCAGCAGCAAGTGTCCAGAGAGGCTGCCAGAATGAGAAACCAGAAAAAGGGAGCTGAAAATAAATCCAAACAAAAGACAGAAAAAAGTAACAGAAATGAGGACAGATAACCCATCTGAAATAGAGCTCAAAGCAATGATTATAAAAATGCTTAAGGAACTTAATGATAACTTCAGCAGAGAGATAGCAAGCATAAAGGAAAACATAAAAACGATTATAAAGGACCAGACAGAGGCAATGATTACATTAACTGTGATAAAGAATGGAATGAAAGTCACCAAACTAGATGAAGTAGAAGTGCAAAGCAGTGATTTGCAAGAAAAGCCAGCAGAAAACACAATCAGAACAACAAATAGAAAAAAAGAATCTAAAAATATTTAAATGGTTTGAAATTCCTCTGGGACAATAAAAACATTTGCATCATAGGCCTACCAGAAGGTGCAGAGGAAAAGCAATAGATCAAGAAATTATTTGAAGAAATAATGACTGAAAATTTTCCTAACCAGGTGAAGGAAATAGACATACAAACCTAGGAAGCACAGAGAGTCCCAAACAAGATGATTCCCAACAGGAACACACTGAGACACATCATAATTAAAATGGCAAAATTTAAGAGAAATTTCTAAAATGAGCAAGAGAAATGCAAGTAGTAACTTATAAGGGGACACCCATTTCACTCAGCAGATTTCACTCAGGCCAGAAGGGATTGGCAGAAAATATTCAACGTGATGAAAACCAAGGATCTACAACCAAGAATAATGTATTCAGCAAGGCCAGCTAGCATTCAAAATTGAAGGATAGATAAAGACCTTCTCAGATAAGAAAAAGCCAAAGGAATTCATCACCACCAAATTAATACTACAAGGAATGTTAGAGGGACTTCTTTAAGATGGGAGGAAGGATGGGAAAGTGGGTGAAATAAGGGAAAGGGACGGATAAGTTTACTTTGATTGTTACAAGGCAATAATAAAGGAGATATAGAGTATAACATGGGAATATAATCAATAAGGTTGCAGTAACTGCATGGTATTAGATGGGTACTAGATTTGTTGGAGCGATGGAAGAAGAGCTGGAGGGGTGGGGAAAAAAGAAATCAAGAAGTACAAATTCATAGTCACAGAATAGTCACAGGGATATAAAATGCAGCATAGGGTATGTAGTCAACAGCATTGCAATAACTATGTTGTTAGAGGGGAACCAGATGTATCAGAATGAGGTTTTAGTAAGTTATATAAATGGCTCATCACTGTGCTATACACCTGAAATCATTATAATATTGTAGGTAAAATGTAATTTAAAAAATAAAATTAAACTATTCTATTGTATATGTACCACATTTTGTTTATCCATTCATCCATTGGTTCTTGTAAATAATGCTGCCATAAACATGGGTGTATTATACAAATATCTTCATTGTTCCTGCTTCAGCTTTTTGGGTTATATACCCAGAACTGGAATTGCTGTATCATATGATAATTCTATTTTTAATTCTTTGAAGAACCACCATATGTATTTCCACGTACCATTTTCTATTACTATCAGCATTGCACAAAGTTTCCAATTTCTCTGTCCTTACCAACACTTGGTTTCTGTTTGTTTGTTTTATTGTTTCATTTTGTTTTTTTATAACAGCTATCCCAGTGGATAAGTTGTTATCTCATTTATATTTCCCTAACAATTAGTGATATTGAGCATTTTTTATGTGCTTATTGGCCATTTGTATATCTTCTTTAGAGAAATGTCTATTCAAATCTTTTGCCCATGTTTGAAATCAAGTTGTTTGGTATTTTTGTTGTGGGTTTCAGGAGTTCTCTGGATATTAATCCATTATCAGGTATGTGATTTGCAAATGTTTTCTTTCATTCTGTGGGTTGTTGTTTTGCTATTTTCATAGTGTCCTTTGATATACAAAAATTTTTTTTTCATTTGATGAAGTCTAGTTTGTCTATTTTTCTTACGTTGCTTGTGCCTGTGATGTCATATCTAAGGATCATTGCCTAATGTGATGTCATAAGCTTTTCCTCTGTTTGCTTTTAAGAATTTTATAGTTGTACCTCTTTAAGTTTAGATCTTTGATCCACTTTGAGTTAATTTTTTTATGTGATGTTAGGTAAGAGTGCAACTTTATTCTTACACATGTGCATATCCAGTTTTCCCCCACATCATGTCTTAAAAAAATCTGTCCATTCCCCATTGAATAGTCTTGGTCTCCTTTTTGAACATCATTTCAAAATGATTTTCCCCCAGACTCTTTAGTTGTTCATACATTTAAATCATTTTTGAACTAACTCAGTGGAGGAATAAGTGGATGCAGTCCATCTTTTTGAAATCATAGCAACAAAATTCTGGAACCAGAGAATTGAAATGCAGAATTTTCAAAAACTAACACTTCTAAGTGGCAGTTAGTATCATTGTTGGACAGCCATAACAGTCATGTACCCACAGACCAATTCAGCAAGTTTTCAGCTGGAGTTTCATCAAATAAGCTCTCTGCCCTCTTCTATATCTTCTTCTGGATTCCCACATTGCATATGTTGATCCACCTGGTAGTATACCATAGGTCCTTATGCTCAATATTTGTTCAATATTTTACCTTTTGTTCCTCAGATTTGATATCTTCAGGTTCATTGATTGTTCTGCCTGTTCAAATCTACTTTTGAATCTCTCTAGTGATTTTTTTTCCATTCAGTTATTATACATTTGAGCTCCACAACTTCTGTTTTATTACTTTTTATCCTATCTCTTTATTGATATTTCCATTTTGTTTATAAAGCATTTTCTTGACTTTGTCCACCTTTTTAGTTTTTTGAGCATCTTTTAGTTGTTTTAAAGTTTTGTCTAATGAGTGTACCATCTGGTCTTTCTCAAGGTCATTTTCCCTTGATTTGGTTTTTATTTTTTCCTTGGATTGGGCCATGCTTTTGTGTTGTTTTGTATGTACTTTGATTTTTTGTTGTTGTTGTTGTAGTTGTTGAAAACTGGGTATTTGTGTCTTATGATGTGGCAGCTCAAGAAGTCTCATCACCCCCCATCCTTCCTATGGTTTGCTGGGGAGTGGGGTGGGGTGTTGTTTGCTTTTTTAATGGTTGGAGGGCAGGAGGTATGTCCAACCTGTGGCCCAGGATGGCTTTGAATGTGGCCCAACACAAATTCTTACAATAAGACATTTTACGACATGTTTTTAAGCTCATCAGCTATCATTTAGTGTATTTTATATATGGGCCCAAGACAGTTCTTCCATTGTGGCCCAAGGAAGCCAACAGGTTAGACACTGTTGTTGTAGGGTGTCTCTCTGCTGCTGATCAGTTTGAGGGGTAAAGGTCTTCTCAGGTTTTTTTCTGAGTTTATGCTTTTCCCTGGGCATGGGTAATAACTTTCTAAATTACCCCATATATGTGATTGATTTTGAATGTCATAATCCTTTCATTTCTGCCCCCAAAAGGAGGAATAAAAGAGAAATGAAGTGGCAGGGGGCAGAGGGAATAGATATATGCCATTTAAATCCCCTGTGAAGTCACTTTAGCCAGTGGGATAAG
This sequence comes from Lyroderma lyra, assembly GCA_004026885.1. NCBI lineage: Eukaryota > Metazoa > Chordata > Mammalia > Chiroptera > Megadermatidae > Lyroderma > Lyroderma lyra. The sequence continues at coordinate 55,447 of PVJL010004955.1, forward strand.
GGCTTTGCAACAATGGTGGTGTGGTTTGCAACAGTGGCTGCCCACCTCTCTGTTGCATCTCCACCATCAGAAGCAGAAGTCAGAGCACAGGTCCCTGATACCTAGAAAACAAGGTCCTTGTTGCCCACCCTGGCTTCTGCAGGCTGCCCCAGTTATATGTGAATGGCTGCTTTCCCCTGGAATCAGAGTTGGGGAATGGACAACTGATACCATGCAAGAACTGAAATTGATTGAAATTAAATCAATTTAGTATGTTGCAAGCCTTCAGTCGGCTCTAGACTTGCAAAATAGTTAGGTCAGATTGATTCTACCAATATAATTATTGTCTAAGTAGGGAGACAGAATCCCAGTGCTTTCTATTCTGCCATCTTCCCTCTAGCTGTGCTCAGAGGCACTTAATGTAGTATTTACATATCTTTTATGTGATCTGTTTTGCCCTGAGTTGTTCTGGGCCAGTACTGGCCACTGATCTGTCCTGTCTTTCCCTTAGGATATGGATCATCCAGGTCCCATGCAGTCGCTCAGCTGAGGCTAACGGAGGAGTCCTCCTGCTTCACAGGATGGACATGACTCCAGCCTCAACAAGAGGGGCTCAGAGGGGACTTGACCCAGGTGAATGGCAACTGGAAGATGTAATATCAGGCCTTTTTTCACATCATTCCAAGAACCTATACTGTTTGACTTATGTTTTGGTGCCATGACCAGTGACCACACCTTATTTCCTTCCCTTCTTCATTTTTGACACTGTGCTGACTTCTCATTTCTACTAGTTCTTCTCATTCTGGCTGTGGCCCAGAGGTAATCCCCTCCCTCAGGACTACTTATCTCACTCATTACTCACACTATTCCCTCCATAGTGCTTGTCAGCATTGGTGTATCCTACAATGTGCACATATCTTTTCATAATTCCTGAACACCAGTTACCTTTGTTCTAATTTCATGGGCCTGGACATAGACTTCTGCATAGCACCACATAATACCAGCAGATATATATCTGATTAAAAACCATTGACAGAAGAATGACTTGTAGAACATAATCTTTCACCCCTGGGCCACACACTTTCCTTATGTCCTGTCCCTGATGAGGCCTGACCAATTCTGTGATCTTAGGGACACAGTAGTGTACAGCAGTCAGTGGCTTTCTCAATCTGACCTCACTTCTTTTTTTTCAGGTTGTTGGAGTGGAGTGGAAGATGAAGAGACACCTTCTGAACAGAGCATTTCTGTAGAAGAAGCATCACAGATCAGGACTCATATCCCCAAGACAGGTTCATCTCCCCAGGAGTTGCAGCCCTTTGAGATGTGTGGCCCAATCTTGAGAAACATTTTGCACTTGGCTGAGCACCAGGGAACATATCTTGGGCAGAAAACATATATCTGTGAGAAACAATTCTATTTTACAGCTAACCTTCAACAGTACCAGGGACAGCACATTAGAGAGAGTCCCAGTTCTGTGAACAGGGCCTCATTTACAAATAGCTGCACAGTCTATGTGTCAGGGAAGCCCTTTGCCTATGGGGAGATTGGGAAGGACTTTTTAGCCAGCCTGGAATTTCTCCATCAACAGGTCACTCACACTGGGGAGAAGCCAAACAAGAATAAGAAGTTTGAGGCTGTCTTTCATGGTGCAAAAAGTCATCACAACTGGGGAGAATATAAGAAGGACTTCAACTGGACAGACACACTTGCTCAGAACCAAAGAGTTCACACTCAGGAAGGGCTTTATGAGTGCAGCAAATGTGGAAAAGCCTGCACACGAAGATGTAACCTCATTCAGCACCAGAAAGTTCACACTGGAGAAAGACCTTTTGAATGTAGTGAATGTGGAAAATTCTTTACCTACTATTCTAGCTTCGTTATACATCGGAGAGTTCACACTGGAGAAAGACCTTATGAATGCAATGAGTGTGGGAAATCATTTAGCCAAAGCTACAGCCTCAATAGCCATAGGAGAGTTCACACTGGAGAAAAGCCCTATGACTGTAGAGAATGTGGAAAATCTTTTAGTCAAAGATCCAACCTCATTCATCATCAGAGAGTTCACACTGGAGAAAGGCCTTATGAGTGCAGTGAATGTGGGAAGTCCTTTAGCCAAAACTTTAGACTCATTTACCACCAGAGAATTCACACTGGAGAAAGGCCTCATAAGTGCAGTGAATGTGGAAAATCTTTTAGTCGAAGTTCCAGCCTCATTCACCACAAAAGAGTACACACTGGAGAAAGACCTTATGAGTGCAGTAAATGTGGGAAATCTTTTAAGCAAAGCTCTAGCTTCAGTTCACATCGGAAAGTCCACACAGGAGAAAGGCCTTTTGGGTGTGGGGAATGTGGAAAATCCTTTAACCATAGCTCCAACCTCAAGAATCACTGGAGAGTTCATACTGGAGAAAGGTTCATTGAATGCAGTGAATGTGGGAAGTCCTTTAGCTGCAAATCTAATCTCATTAAACACCTGAGAGTTCACACTGGAGAACGACCTTATGAGTGTGGGGAATGTGGAAAATCTTTTAGCCAAAGCTCGAGCCTCATTCAACACCAGAGAGTTCACACTGGGAAAAGGGCTTATGAGTGCAGTGAATGTGGCAAATCCTTTAGCTGCAAATCTGACCTCATTCAGCACCAGAGACTTCACACTGGAGAAAAACCTTAGATGTACCAGGGGTGTGCAGTTTCCTTTTAATATAATTATGTACCAGGAGAGAGAACTTATGAGGGAGCCATATACCTGAATTAAAATCCGTACATCTGAAAATCCACAGTGGGAAGATTCTCCTCAAATTCCTGATATGCGAAAATCTTTAAGAAGCTGTGTTACACTTGTAACCTGCCCAAGGCCCTTGTCAGTTTTTGTGGCACAATTCATTTCACCTCTCACACCTGGCAGGTTTACACAGTGTGTGTCAGTCACCACACTAACCAGCTCAGGGAAAGTGAACTCTGTCCCCTCCCCATTTGCTGGAGGAAATCCTGAGTAGTCTTACCCCTTCTGGGGTCCTCATTCCTTTCTCTTTTCCAAATTAGATCATGAACCTAATGCAATTTTGGCCCAGTAGACCCAATCTGAGTTCTGTTGATGACTTGTCAAGAGAGCTACATTTTAAAGGACATGTTAGTTTCCTGTGACACTTAACTTATTTTCCCTGACTGAAGGTCACCAACCTGAGAACTGCCTACTGCTATTGCTTTGGATTTTGCAAGAATAAGGGCATTATTGTTTAAGCTACCTTTGATGTTTGGTCCTATTCACTGTGTGAGATGGTTTAGAAACAATTTGGCTTTGCCACCATTAAGGAATAAATGGCTTTTATGGGGAACCAGTGCTCTGTGTGCCTCAGACAACAGTGTGATGGAAGAATATACCTAGTTTTGGCTTAATACACATTGTTGGCTGAGGTGTCCTAGGAAGGACTGTGGCGCTTTGTGGCCCTCATTGGTGGATTGGGTGTCAGGGTTTTTTCATGGACTCAGGAAATACCATGAGCAGTCAGGACATTGTGACAACCTCAAGTGCTTCTAGGAACAAAATGAATTGTTTTTATTGTTCACAGTGTTTATTACATAATGCTTAGCAGTCGAAAGGAATCCTTACCCCAAGTCCTGCAAAGGACCCATGTGTCCTGATACCCAGAATTCACTAGGCTAATGTTGCTGTAAATACAGGGCCCTGGGGAACCATAATTGGTATTTAACACTGGAATATAGGAGATTGCAGCAAAGGAAATGGAGTGTGCCCCTGCTAAAGTTGTATAAAAAATGTTCCAGTCACTGTGACTCTGAAGGACCAGTATGCTGAAATTCTTAGGACCTTTAGGCATGTATTTTGTAGCCAAGGTCATTTTCAAAGAAAATAAGCTATTGGTTTTGTGGATTTCCATCTTTCTGGATTGTTCACTGAAAGGCCATTGCTACACATGCAGGAAAACAAGCATAGATTAAAATGAGATCCCTTAGTCCAGTGGTGTGGCTCTGTGACTTAGCCAGCATTCCTGTTGACTCAGGTGGAGACAGACTTCATTACACATCAGTATTTGTTACCACTGAATTAAGGTTACTTCTCCATGGTTATTAGGAAATAGTCAGTATAGGATTACCAAACCTGATTTTGGCAATCCTATATTGCCAAAGAAGAGTGGGAGATCTAGATTTTTCTTTTGAACCATTTTGTACTTTTATTTAGGTATAGTTGACATGCAATGCACTGCAACTACAATGGTCCAGAAAAAAACTCCAGCCATAAATGCCTCCATTTTTCATATTACATGGCTGAATACTTTCTGGAAAGCCCTCATAATTAGAAGTGCACAATTAATTACATTTTGACATATATATAAACCCTTGAAGCCTCATCATAATCATGATAATGTCTATCATGCTTTATTTACTTCATGTCTTTTTATAATCTGTCCTTCCCCTCCCCAGGCCTTTGAGTAACAATTGATTTACATTTGAAATAGATTAGTTTGTATTTTTTAGAATTTTACATGATTTGATTCATAAAATGCTATTTTTGTTTCATTCTTGATTCTTCATTTTGGGATTCTTCAATGATACTTATATGAGTAGTTCATTCTTTTTATTGCTGAGTAGTATCTTTTCTATGAATAGACCATTTGTTTACTTGGGTTACTTTCAGTTTTGGTTACTGCAAATAAAGCTGCTAGAACATTTGTGTATAATACTTTATATGTACATATTCATGTTTTCCTTCTCTTGTGTTAGTAACTTGAAGTATAATGCCTTAGTCACAGGATGGGTGAATGTTTAAGTTTAAAATTGATCTGAAATGATTATTCACTTTTGCATACCCACCAGTAATGTATGAGAGTTCCAGTTCTTCCACATTCTTGCCAATACTTGTTGTTGTCAATCACTTGAATTTATCCTTTTAATAAGCAAGTAATAGTTTTAATAGTGTTTCCATGATGTTAAGCAATTTTTTCATGAATTTATTTACCATATGTATATCTTCTTTGGTAAAATGTTCATATCTTTTGCCTATTTTTTATGAATTGTGACTCTTTTCATTAACAAAAAGCTCATATATGTTCCTTAATTTTTTGTGTGCTAGGCACAATGTAATGAACACATACATCATGCACTTTTATTTGCATTGTTCACATATTCTCCATTATGTTCCTCCATCTAGACTTTTCAGTAACGTAATTAATTAAATTCTGGTTTGTAGTGCTTTCCAGTTCCCTGGTGTAAATACTCCCACCATGGCCAATCTCAAACTGCCAGCATGTTATCACTGAAGATGAAATTGGGAAGAATTGCCAGAGATACACCATTTTGTTTTCACCATACTAATATAGTGGTTTCTAGAATATAGATGATAATAAAACACCTCAATGATTAGGAAGTGACATGTTTTCAGATTTCAGAGCCCTTGCCAATTCTAGTTCTTTTGACTAAGCAGCCATCCTCCGGGGCCATACAGGGTGATGTGAGGTATGTGAGTGAGGGGGGAACAGTGCCCCTGAGGGAGGGTCATTTCTGTCTCCTAGATATTCTATGCTCCCATGGCCTCCACACTCAGCTCCTGCCTTAGGATGTCATGCGTTGGGAACAGACAGGTTGGCAGTTGTAAGGCAATAATGTTCACTTCAAACAAATATTTAAAACAGTGTATTTGGAAATGCAACAGACTTAAAATAATCCAAACTTTTTTTAAATAGAACAAATTTGGACTTTAAAGATCTCACTTCAAAATTTACTATAGAGCTATAGTAATGAGAGAATGTGGCATTGGTGAAAGGATAGACATTAGGGACCAGACATAGACCCATGTGCTTATCATTAATTTATTTTCAACAAAATTGCCAAAGTAACTCAAAGATGAAGGGCTATTTTCAACAAGTTATTCTGAAAAGTAATGCATAAAAAGAACCTCTACCCTTTATTCAAAACATTCACAAATTAACTAAAAATGTATCATAGACCTTAATATAAAAGATATAAATATATACCATGTTAGAGATAACGTAGGAGGAATGCTCTTTTTTCTTGCTTTAAGTCAATATTTCTTACATAGGAAAAAAAACACAAACCATAACAGAAAAATATGATAAACTAGAGTTTAACAAAATTAAAATTTAGTACAGTTCAAAGATACTGTTAAGAACATGAACACTCTAGTTACAGCCTGCAAAAAGTATTTGCAAGACTCATATCTGATAAATGGTGGATATCCAGAATATAAAGTCTGACGATTGAGTTTGAGAATTTGCCACCATGCACTTACGTTAGCAGCACTGTACAAACAACTCGATAAGGTTTCATAACCTTGGTATATCTGTTTCTCACAGCTGTGTTCATGTGGACACATGACAGTGTCTTACTGAGTGGTGTTCATTATTGGTGTTGCATGTTCTTTATGCCATCATGAGAATGTCAGAGCTTGTGTTACAGCAAAAACAGACATTAAATTTCTTGTTAAATTTGGCAAGAGTGGAAGTAAAATCAGGGACATGTTAGTATGAGTTTATGGGCATAATGCCATGAAAAAAACGGCAGTGTACAAATGGATTAAATGTTTTTCTGAGGAGGGAGAAAGCATCACTGATGAAGAGAGGTCAGGGCGGCCAGTAATGAGCAGAATTGATGAAGAAATTGCAAAAATTCATTGACTTGTGTGTCAAAATCATCAGGTGACTGTGAGCAGCACAGCAGACCAAGTAAACATTGATAGAAAAATGAAAACCTTAACTGAAAATCTTGGCATGAGAAAGTTGTGTGTAAAATAGTCCCAAAGGAGCTCAGTGATGAACAAAAGCTAAGGAGAGTTGAAGTTTGCCAAGACCTTTTGGGCAGTGTTATCACTAGTGATGAAACATGGATATACCGATACAACCCTGAAACAAAGCATCTAAGTGCACAATGGAAATCAGCCAAGATTCCATAACCAAAAAGTTCTGTCAGTTCAAATCAAGAGTCAAAATGATGTTGCTAATAACCTTTTTTGATATCAGAGGATTGTTCATCATGAATTTGTACCAACTGGACAGTCAACCAAATTTCCTATTTGGAAGTGCTGTAAAGGCTGCATGAAAAAGTTCAATGAAAACAACCTGGACTTTTCATCAACAACTCATGGCTCTTGCATCATGACAATGCATCAGCTCACATGGCACTATCTGTGAGGGAGATTTTAGCAGTAAACAAATAACTGTATTGGAACACTCTCCCTGCTCACTTCATCTGGGCCCCAATGATTTATTTCTTTACCCACAGATAAAGGAAATATTGAAAGGAAGATATTTTGATGACATTCAGGACATAAGGGTAATACAACACCTCTGATGGCCATTCCAGAAAAAGAGTTCCAAATTGCTTTGAAGGATAGGCAATGGCCTAAGTGCATAGCTTCCTAAGGGGAGTACTTTGAAGGTGACTATAGTGATATTCAGTAATGAGGTATGTAGCACTTTTTCTAGGATAAGTTCTCGAACTCAATTATCGTATGTATAAAATAAAAAACACTATTAAAATGGGCAAAATATTTAACACATTTCACAAAAGGTGATATATGAATGGTAAATAAGCACATGAAAATAAGTTCAGCATTATTGATAGTTAAGGACATCAAATGAAAACCACACTCATTTTAAATGAGAAATAGTAAGAGTGACAATATCTCACTATTGAAGATATGGGGGGAAAATGGATCTTTTATACATTGTGGGAATGCAAAATAGCAAAAATAAATTTGGAAAGTTTTGGAACTTAATAAAGTTAATCATCTCATCATTTGAAAGATCTTATTTCTAGTTATAATCACAAGAGAAATCAGAACCTGTATTCCCAGAAATACTTGTATTTGCATATTCCCAGCAACTTTATTCTTTAAAGTCAAATACTATATTATAAAAACAAACATCCATCAATCCATGAATGTGTAAGAAATTATTATATTGGTAAATGGAATACTCTTCACCAATATAAAGGAATAAATTACTAATGCAAGAAAAAACATCAGTCTTAAAAAATTATAATCAGTATGGATGTGTGCATTGTCTAGATCAAACTTGTTCAATTCTTGGCCAATGGGTTGTATGCAACCCAGGGCAACTTTGAATGTGGCCCAACACAAATTAGTAAACTTTCTTAAAACATTACAAAAATTATGCACTGATCCTTTTTTTTTTTTTTTAGCTCATTAGCTATCATTAGTGTTTGTGTATTTTATGTGTGATCCAAGACAATTCTTCTTCTTCCAATGTGACCCAGGGAAGCCAAAAGATTGAACACCCCTGGTCTAGATAAACAACTAGAGAGACCAAAAACCTCCTACTGAGATTGTACAATAACATCTAACAAGTTAACAATATAAAACCTGGGGTATGGCCCTGGGTGCCCAGTTATGATACATCAGCTGAGGCAAAGAAAACAGATTTACTCCTCTCTTCTCAACTGTGTTAAATGGCTAAAGATTGAGGGCCCCTGGGAGGTGGGAGAGAGCTCTTCAGTTCACACTGGCGTCTCCTCCACCAAAGTTTCAACCTTCCTTCACCTGTCCTGTCCAGACCCACCTCAGATTGAACAAGCTACACCGTTGCCTGATTAGAAACCTTGCCTTCTTACCTTCTGGTCTCTCATTGCCACTCCTACCAGCCTCTATACATCTGAGCTCCAGTAACATCCTCATGGTGCCCTCCAACAATGGTCACCTATCCCCTGAGTCACCCACACATGTCTTCCTGACTCATTCCTGAATTTTTTCTGCCACCTCCTCCCACATGCTTCAGAGTCCAGCAACTTGAGAATCTAGTGTCCATGCACAACTTAGGCCATGAACCACCCCACATTATATGTGTCTCCTGTTGAGTCATCACATATTTTCCCCCTCTTTTGGAGACTATTTGTATCTTGGTACCTCTACTTTCATTTTATTTATGTATTCCGTAACTATTATTTAATAACTATATGTGTGCGTGTTAGCCACTGTTTTAGAGGCATAATGCAGAAAAATATCCCTTTCCACAAACAGATCACACCCTATGCCCTTTGATGTTTTTATTTCATTCATTTGACCACTGGCTGAGTGACTCTGAAAGTGTTGAGGAACTTCTAGCAGAGGACAAACGTGGTCAGGCTTTGGTTCTAGCAGGTCCCTATGATGACTGCTTTGAGAATAGACTGAAGACTGGCAGGAGAAAGGAGGCCAGTTAGGAGCTGACCTCAATAATCCAAGGAAGAGAGGGTAGGGACTGAGTTTGAGAGAGGTGAAAAGTGGTTTGATTCTGGATATAATTTGAAAGAGGAAAGACAGACAATGTTTGGACTGCTGCCCAAGTCCCTTCCCTCAAAAAATAACCAACTCCCTATACTTTCCCAACTCTTACTTGTCTTCTATGGAGTGGTCACACCCTCCACAAGTGAGGAAACAAACCCTGAGTTTTTCCCTAATCAGTACAGCCCCCAACCCCACCAGATTTTTCAAACCAGGAGCCTCAGACCATTGTAACCCTTTACTCTCCCTCAATCCTCACAAGTCCATCAGACATGTATTTCACAATGTAAAATAAGCACTGATCTCTCCCTTCCCACTAAAATGATCTTAGTCTCAACCCTTGTGGTCTCTGTGCTGGACAAGGAGCCCCATGTCTGGGCTTCTGGGGCCCCTCTGACTCACCAGCTTGAGACTGACATAGGAGAGAACATGAGCTTCATTCTCTACTACAATTGCAATCCACAAGTCTCAGAAAATTAGAAAGCATTATTACAGCAAATTTGTATATAACTCACTTATGACACAACTTGACCAGAATTTATGTGAGACTAATGCTAATCTCTGCATTCCCACTTAGTGTGAATGTTAGTACATTTTGCTGCAGAAATGGTAGTGTGATTGATGACAGCCTTTTGCCCCAAGCTCAGGGAGTTATATAATAGGTATTAGAACTGGAGCTGCAGTGGTGGTGAAGATAACATCAGGCCATCAACAGGCAGATTTTATCCAATCACATCTTTAATTGCATTACTGACCCCAGGCCCTATAAAAGGGAGGAGTCTTAGGAAGACCCATCAGATGATTCTAGTGCAGAAAGGCAATCACACAGCAGCTCAGACTTCAGTCCAAGAATACCTAGTTTGAAGTTGAATCCTCTCAAGGAGGTAAGTTTCTTGAACAAAAGAAAAATTTTCAGTTGTGTGAGTGTGAGTGTACATGCATGGGTATGTAAGCTTAGCTATGGGTACAAAGATAAAGGGGTCTCTAAGGCATAGTGGCAGTTTTGACAACTGCTCTACCTATACAAAATCTTGCCTGATTCCAGGATACATCACCTGGGAAAGTCTGTTTGCATGACTTTGTTGTGTTGTTAATTGTATGTTTCTAGTAACTCATTTTCATGGCATCTTGTGTTGGTCCATGGCTGATTGGGGTGAGGGTGGGAGTTGAAATTTAAAGCATGGCTGTCAGTTATTTATCAGACTTACACTGAGTCCTTGCTATATGCCAACAAATACTTCATGTACTTCATATATGTTAATTCTTTTAGCTGCCATGGCAACTCTGAGAGCTGGTGTCATTGGAGATAATAGTTCCCACGACACAAACAGGGACTTAGATGAGTAATGTGCCTGGAGTCACACCATATTAAGGACCCTGACACTCTGGAGTATTTTTGTTTTTTTATTAAGATATAATTGATACATCACATTATATTAGTTTTAGGTGTATACATAATGATCTGATATTTGTATATATTACAAAGTGATCACCATAATAAGTCTAGTTAAGATCCATTACCATATATAGTTATGACTTTTTTTCTTGTGATGAGAACTTTTAATATGGGAGTCTGGTTTTGAATTCCAGGTCTTAGCCATAATAATGTTCCACAATTGTGTGCATGTCTGCAAATGTGACCATATGTCTATGTATGCCTGGGGTAGTCTAGAAAGAGACCTTGTGGAGAGATCCAGGAGAGGACATGGATCCTACAAATAGAGAGAGAAGAGAGAGACAGAGACACAGAGAGAGAGAGAGACCAACTGAAGAGAGACTGACCAACAAGTGTTCCTGGATATAGAGATCCAGCCACAACACCTAAGAGGGGGCTGAAAGAGTGAGAGGTGGCCCAGGCAAGATGTCACAGGACCAGCAAGGACTTGGTACTTTTCTCTAGGGCAAGAGGGAGACATGCAAGGAGTAAAGTGGAGTGTGACCTGAGCTGCTTTTAGAAATTTATAAAGGTTAATTGGAAGTTTTGTGATAAATGAATTAGGGAAAGACAAAAATGTGTTCAAGTTTCTGTATGGGTTTTTTCTGAAATCATCTTTGTCTCAGTGACTAATGAAATCAGGATAGCTAATAGGATCAGATAGCCAGGTGAGGTTGACAAAAAGTATGAAATGACATCAACTAACAGAAGCATTGTTGTTGGGTGGGATTCATAATTTGTGACCTAATTATCAATTCCACCCAACAACAACATTTTCTGATTTTGTGGCATGAAACTGGATTTTTTAAAAAGTACAAATCTTTGCAATGTTAACTCTATATAAATGGAAAAGGGACACAAAAATATAGCAATGATATAGAAAAAGAATTAAATCTTCTATGCATTTGACATCCCAAATGATTGTACCTACTGATATCCAGGTAATGTGATTAGCAGTCAAAAATCAATATGAAGCAATGCAAACTCAATTTCATCTGTCCTGGATCCTACACACCAGTGGAAAAGCACAGGGATTAGAAAGAAAAAAACATAAAACCATAACTTTGATAAAAAGCAGTGAAACAAGGACAAATATTTTTCACAAGAAAAGGCAATTATTGATGGAACAAAAGAAAAACTGAAGAGAAAGTTTCCTCAGGATGTATCACCAGAATGAAACAACTGGGGATGGGGTAGTTGGGGTGGTTGTGCAGATGTCCGTGTCTGATGTAGGCATTTCCAACACAATATGTGTGGATTTTGACCTGTCTCTTCAACTCTTTCTAATATTTTGTTTTCCTATAATAACCGACAGAACATAATTGTGTTACCAGAGAATGGGGCCTTTCTTGGCATGGTGTTCAGGTTCTTGGTATCTCAAGAATTGAATGAGACACACACCAAAGTATAGAGGTGAAACAAAGAGGCAGTTTATTAAAAGGAAAATAAGGTGACATAAAGAGAAGGTTGATTGAAAGGGAAAGTACATTCCTAAGAAGTAGGAGTGGGCTTGAGCAGGAAAATGACTCAAGAGCCCTGAATAATGAGGCCTTGGCAGTTTATATTTTCTTTAGTTGCAAGGGGTTATGCCTATCTGGGCCTGAGATCTTTTGATTGGCATCTTTGTCTGACAGGAGGAATTGTCACTTTTTTAGACTGCACACGTTTTTTCCCAGATTTTAGTTTGTTATAATGATTCTAATGAACTTCCAGGCATATGTATGATATTACAATGATAGTATAAGGAGTCTTAGGTGAAATGAGGGTCACTGTAACCCTTACTGCTCAGGCGTTAGTAATTGGCTCTAACTGGTGGACTTTTTGTATCCTATAACTTTCTTCATGTTAGTTATTTTTTCCTGTATTTTCCCTTGTGAATGTCTAATTTGAGGTGGGGATTACTAAGAAAGAGAGTGGTATTAGAGTGGTGACTGTTCCAGCAAGGTGGGTCCCCTGGAAGGGGTCCCAAGATCCCCCTATTTGCCGACCTCACTTTTCTCTTGAGAGACATGATTCCCCATAAATCTCTATGGAAAGCTGAGGGACAGGAGGTCTTCTTCTATCTGCTTCCTGCTGAATGTCGCCATTGTCCCTACCTAATGGGGATTCACGGAGCTCTCACCCTATCTGATCTAAAAGGGGGAGGTGTCTTGAGATCCACCTGGGAGACCATGTTGACTTCTTCAGTCAGGATGGGCTGGAATCCTTGCTGGGGAATTATTTGTATCATAGTAACCCCTAAAGGAGGAAAAATAGATTCAATTAGTATATTTCAAAGCATTTACCCAAGAAACAGGCCTCAAAGTCACTGACATAGGGTAGCTATATGATGGATTGAGCCTGCGACCTCCTCCTCTGGTCTACTGAGTGATGTTGCCTGCCCAGGAGCAGGGTCTGGAATGGCTTGAAAGGCTAAAGTGCTTAAATCACAAGTTACAGAATAATTGTTTAAAGCAAAGCAAGAGGTAGAACGGAGACATTCTGTAATTCAGACCAGGAGTACTTTATTGTTTAAGGCTAGAGACTGGGAAAGATTGAGAGGGTGATTAAGGCTAGGGACTAGGAGAAAGGCAAGCCTGGGGAGCCAATGAACCAAGGAAAGGTAACTAGATGTTTTTATAGTAAGAGGCTCCTTTGTTTGGCCTGCATCAACTGTACCAGATTATTGCCTTCATTCAAATATATCTGTCCAATTGCAAATTAAGACCCCATTTACTATTTAAAATTGAGCATTTTTTAAATGAACAAACACAACAGAAACAAACTTATAGATACAGAAAACAAATTGATGATCACCAGAAAGGAGAGACTTAGGAGAGACTTAGGTGAAGGGATTAACAAATACGAATTGTGATAAAGACAATCACTGGGATGTAAAGTACAGCATAGGTAATATAGTCAATAATATTGTAATAACTATGTACTATATGGTGTTAGATGGGTGCTCAACTTATCGGGGTGATCACTTTGTAAGTTATATAAACGTCGAATTACTATGATGTACACCTGAAAATAATATAATATTGAGTGTCAACTGCAATTAAAATTTTTTAATAAATAAAATAAAATTGAACATTTTTAATGATGTGTAATGCACATACAGAAAAATGAAAAAGTGAAATAGCTTGGTGAGTTTTTACCAAGAAACATTCCTGCATAATGACCTCTGAGATAAGAAGTAGAATATTGCCAGCTAAAACACAAAGCATAGCACCCCGAGGAAACTAAAACAGGGTCCTCCAATGGAGCTTTCCATATATGTACCTATCCTAGATCTATTATTGTCTCCAAAAGTAACCAGAATCCTAAATAATACTGATATCTGTATGCTTTTTGATGCTAAGCAAAATAAGTGAGACAGAAAAAACCAAGAACCGTATGACTTCACACATATGTGGAATATAAAACTGAAAGCAACAAAGGAAAAACAAACAATCAAACAAACCAAAAAAATTCATGAACACAATCAATAGTTTAATGGTTATCTGGGGGCAAGTGGGGAGCGGGTGGGAGAAGGGGGAGGGGGAGCCAAATATATGGTGATGGAAAGAGAATTCACACTGGGTGGTGAACATAGAATGCAACAAACAGACGATGCACTATAGAATTGTACACCTGGAACCTATGTAATTCTTGCTAACCAATGTCACCCCATAAGTCTAGCAATTTTTTTAAATTATTAAATAAAAGATATATATCTGTATGTTTTGAAATAACATAAATGGGACTAAACAAAATGTATTATATTTAGTGTCCGGATTATTTAAAAAACATTTTGATGTGTGTTAACCCATGTTGTCTGGAGGAGTTCATTCATTTGTATTGTTTTCAAATATGCCTCTATATGAATTATTATAATCTGTCCTATTTAATGTTGCACATTTAGATGGTTTTCAGCATGGAAATATTGTGTGTGATGATGATATAAATATTCTTGTTTATGTCTTTGATGCACATGAGTACATTTTTCTGTTAAGTATATTGCCAAGGAATAAAACTGAGGAGTCGCAGGAAATGCATAAAGACAAATCGAATAGATACCAGTCAAAACATTTCCAAAGTAAGTGCCCACCAGCAATGACTAAAATATCCAAGTGCTCCAAACCATGCTGACACTCAGTCTATTTGATTTTAGTCACTCTGGCAGGTATTTTGTAACATGACATTATAGTTTGCATTTCTGGGATCATTAATGAGGTTAAACCTTTTTCTATTTGTTTATCAATCCACTTTTGAGAAGTACTTTTGACTATTTTTTTATTAAGCAGTCTTGTATTTGATTGACTTGAGTGAACTCTATAATCTCACTCTGTTTTGTGTACATATTAAAAATCTCTTTTCCTATATGGTGCTTCATCTTTTTAATGAATAAATTTTTACTTTATTTGATGAAGTTCTTTTAATGTAATCCAGTATATCAATCTCTTCCTTTATGCTGAGTTCTTTCTGTGTCATATTAAATATATCTTTTTCTATTACAAGTTCTTAAATGTTCTCTTCCATATGGTCTTATAGAAGCTTTATTGTTTTATATTGCAGAGATTTTTAAAATCCAATAGAATTAATTTTTGTAAATGGTCTAAGGTGGGTGTCAGGATTAATTTTTCTCTTTGTGGATAATAAGTGAACCTAGGACCATTTATTGACAAAAAGTATATTTCCCCTTTGAACATGCATTTCAAGTGTCATGTTTCCCAGAAAGCAGGTGACTGTATAGATGTTGATCTGTATCAGGACAATATTATGTTTGGTTTCTTTTTCTTCCATCCTTGTGTCATGATCAGTCACAAAGGAGGTAGTCTCCTAATCCATTTTTCTTTCTCATTATGTGCATCCTGAAAAATTATTCTTCTTCAGATTCATCTTGGCTATTTTTAGCCCTTTTATGTCTATATAATTTTAGAATCAGCTTGTTATTTTTTGTGTGCATGCACACATAGGCACATTTGCTGTATTTTTATTGAAATAGCATTGAATTTATAGAGCAACTTGGGGAGAATTAAGATTTTCTATAATATTGAGTCTTCTAACCCATGAACATGGCTATCCTTTATATATAATATTTATTAATGCTGTGTATTTGAGCAGAGGGCTTACACATTTTGGGGCATTTTTTTCTTAGATATTTGATGTTTAATGGTAATATACGTGGCAAAGTTTTGGCTTTTTTTTTCATTTTCAGCTGCTTGTGTTATTGTACAATCCAATTGTTATTGGTATTTTTGCCTGGCATCATGCATCTTGAAAGAAAATCACCCAGTCTGATATTGGTAGAATATTTGGGATTTCTCGGCAGACAATATTAGGACAAAAATAAATGTGGTATTTGATATTTTTTTTTCGACTGGTTAAGGAGCAATCCAACATTGCATAGAGTTAGTTGACTGTGGGCATCCATCTCTCAATTTCAAGATGAAAAATTTAAGGATAATTTTTGCTTTTTGTAAACTCATCAAGAAAATTCTCTTTATTCCTAGTTTACTAAGTGTCTTTTCTGTAATGAGCACTGACTCTTATTGAACAACTTAACTAGAGAGATGATTATAATGTTTTTTCTATGTTCTATTAATGTGATAGGTTACATTGATTTTTAAATTTTAAATCAACTTTTCATCTAAAAAGTAAACTCTACTTGTTTGATATTTTATTTTCTCTAAATGTGACTGAATTTGATTTGCAATTAATTTGCTTTTAGCTATTATACCTATATTTGTGAGAGATATTGGACTGTAGTGTTCGTTTCTTTAAAGTATTTGTAAAGTTTTGTTATCATGGAGCTGCTGAACTCATTAACTAAAAGGGGAGGGTACCCACTTTTTTAATGCTATGGGAAAGTCTGCATAAATTTAAAATTGGTTCTTTCTTACATGTCTAGTAGAATTCCTCTATGAATTCATCTGGACCTGAACTTTTTATGTTTTTTGAAATATGTTAGTGCTGTAATTAATTATATACCTTTTCTATACCTAGCTTGCAGTCTTTAAGCATCCACCAGTTGAAACAGATCCCCAAACAAACCAGCAAAAATTAAATTGTTGAAGTTTAGCCTCTGAGAATTTGTGTTAAGAATGGCTTTAGATCTCAGAATCTCATGTCAAGATGGATCATCAAGGAGTGATCCTGGGTCAGAAAACCTAGAGCTTAAACCCAGCCAAGGACCTGCCATCCAGGAGCGAGAGGGAATCTTTGAGTTTCCAAACACTGAGCTCAGCTCATTTCAAAACGGCAAAAACTTGTGTGCAAGGCAGGAACTGCAAAGACTCTATAAGTCATTTCACTCATGGCTGCAGCCAGAAAAACACAGCAAGGATGAAATTATTTCTTGTTTGGTCCTGGAACAGTTTATGATCAATAGGCACTCCTGTGACAGGTCCACATTGCAGGAGAAATGGGAGTCAAGCGGCAGAAACCTGAAGAAATTCATGGAAGACCTGCGTGATGATTGCATGAAGTGCCCTGGCTTAGTGAGTACAGAGTTCTGACCTCTGGGGAGAGGGGCTAAGTATAGCCTGTTGGTGTTGCCTGAAAGTAGAGAAAGAAGAGTTACTATAGACCTAGTTATCAGTCCTCACCAAGGAGAATCTTTACCATTCTAAGGAAGGAAGGGGAAAAAAGGTTTATATGCATATACTCAGTGGGACATGTAGGAGACAGCATATTAATTGATTTAACTTATTTAAGCTGGTGAGATGGTGGTAGGAAGTCTCAATAAGAAATTCACAATTGAGCCAGAACCTCAAAGAAGAAATAACCTTGACACACTGGTTCTTCCCTCAGAAAGCCTAAGTATTCATCTTTTTTCATTAGAGAAGACACACTAACAAATTACCATGGCAGATAAAGGGCAGAACAGTAAGCATGAGAGTACACAGTAGAGGGATCTTGGGAAAGCCCAGTGAAGTATGTTTTCCTTCTTTTTTCTTTCCTTTTTTTTTTTTTTTTTTTTTTTTTTTTGGGAGGGTAGGTTTTCAACAAAGGCTTCTGCCACTTAACAAATCCAGATATGACAATGATCAGGTTTGTTTACAGGTCCACGTCCACATGCAGGGACAGGAAGCCCTATTTTCTGAGAATATGCCCTTAAGAGAAGTCATTGTTCACTTCAAGAAACAGTTGTCAGCAAAAACCCAAACAGCAGTGGATGTGGGGACACCTTCCTGGACTCCCCAAGATACTTTCCCAGAAACAGGACAAGGTGAGTTAGGGAAGACCAGGTACCAGAGGGATGTTCTGTATGGAGTTTTTTTTAGGTACAATTTCACTGAAGTCATTTATTTTCACAGGAGATGAAGATAAAGAAAATGGTGGCAACATTTCTTTGAAAACTTGTCAAGTAAATGACAGTGTTACTAGTCAAATCAATCAAATACCATCACTACTCATTATCCAGGAAGAGAGCTGTTCTAGGCCTGAAGAGGGACATGTTTCTTTCGAGAATCCACTCAGATCCACAAGAGCAAGTCTAGGCACCTCTAGGTCCCAGGAAATGTTCCTAAAAGGACACTCTTATCAAGATGTTCTTATGGAGGTGGGACCAGTGTTTCTCCCCAGACTAGACCAGGTCACCCCTGAGCCTGTTCCTATCCACCAGAGCAATGAGGCAAACTCTATATGTCAGGGGCATCAAGAAAGATACCACGAAGCCCAAAAGTCATACCAATGTGAGAAGTGTCCCAAGACCTTCAGGTATTTTTCTCGGTTCAAAGTCCATCAGAGAAAGCACAATAATGAGAGGACATTTATTTGTGCCGAGTGCGGCAAAGGTTTCCTCCAGGCCTCAGACCTACGTGTGCATCAGAGGATTCATGCAGGAGAAAAACCTTTCAAGTGCAGCACATGTGCAATGTCCTTCAGCCACAGAACCAACCTTCTGGCTCATGAGAGAATCCACACGGGAGAGAAGCCCTATGTGTGTTTCCTGTGCCAGAGATGCTACCGCCAGTCATCTACCTTCCACCGCCATCTGAGGATGCACCAGAGAGTTGACTTCAGATGTGTTTCTTCCACCCCAGAAGCTCCCTCAATGTAATACATACACTATGTCTGCAAATAGGTATATTTCCATAGTACTTCTCTTTATGACTTATAATTTCCTGATTACATTTTCCATTTATTGTCTCCTCCACTAAATTAGAAGTTTAAGAAGGGCAGGGAATTTCTAAGTTTTGTTCACCAAGTATCTCAGGTGCCTAGAAAGTGACTGAAACATTTCAAATGACCAATAAAAATCTGCTGAATAAATGAAAAGTGTAATATCAGTGTTTATTTCTTAAAATCCAGGAATATACCGCATATGAGAATACAAAGAGGCCCAACCCCAGGACACAGACAGGAGGTCGAGGTAGTCCATGAGGCTTTCTCTGCCTCTCCCCATCTTCCACCCCCTTATTTTTAGTGCAGCCACAGGCACTTAAACGTGTGGGACATAGGGGGAGAAACCCAGAAATAGGCCTCATGCTATAAAAGGGAATTTTTATACTTAAATGCTATAACCACTTATTTAATTCACTGGAAATATTAATAGCTAAACTTGAGAAGAATATGACTTGTCTAGAAGTTGTAGAATGCCATTTTATGAACAGATATCAAAAAAGTCAAATGTTTTTTAGTCATTTCTTCCAGAGATGGCAGGAATGGGAGGAGAGGAAGCTTCTTTGCAGAACCAGTTTGAAATGGCACTTTGGAGAAAAAGAAAGGACTCTGTGCAGCACTGAGGTAAAGGCACTCATGCTGATTATTTGGAATCCATTTATAAGCTGGTTTCCACTAGGAAACTGGGGCTCAATCCCACTGAGAAACTAAAAGGTGCCATGTAGAAATGGCTTGAACCATAGAAGGGAGTACACTTTGATTCCCTCGCTACATCATAGAAGGGAGAACTATAGGGCTGTGAATAAGGCTCCATTGTATGGAGAAGCCCATTTATTTGTCCTCTTTTCTGGGCTGGCTCCAGGTGTTATGCTATTGTTTGAGTATTCTTGCATATACTTCCTAGTACCAGGGAAGTCTCTTTTGAAAGACCTCTGTGAGGCAGATTGTAAAATAGAAATTTAAAAATGTGTGTGTGTGTGTGTGTGTGTGTCTTTGCCCCAGTTTCTGGCAGAGCTCCAAAACCCAACTAGGAACATCTTTTGTTGTAATAGTTGGTCTTTGACTCTGGTTCCTGACACAGAGTTCCTAAATCCTTTGAGATTTTCTATGTGATAGGAGTGTCTTTTGTTTTGAAAGTGAGGCAACTTTGGGTTAGTTCCCAGATGGCTATAGGATGGGTGCTGATCACTAGAAAGACCAAATCATGATTAGAAGTTTGGAACTTTCAGCCCCACCCCCATCTCCTGGGAAGGGGAGAGGGTCTGGAGATTGAATTAATAATTATGTCTCCATAAATACAGAGTTCAAAGAACATATCTATACTAGGAGTATGGCGCATCCCAACTCCACAGTACAGAAGCTCTTGTGCTCAGGACTCTCCCAGACCTTGCCCTAAGTATCTTTTCATCTGGCTGTTTATCTCTATCCTTTATCACATTCTTTAATGAACTGGTAAACATCAGTGTTCTCTGAGTTCAGTGAGCTGTTCTTGCAAATGGCCAGATCCAAGGAGGGATGTCATGGGAACAGTTAATGTATAGCCAAGTCAGACAGAAGTTGTGGGTAACCTGAACACCTACTATTTGTAATTGGCATCTGAAGTGGGGGGCAGTCTTATGGGACTGAACCCTCAACCTGATGAATTTTCTGTAACTGCAGTTAGTGTCAGAATTAATTGAATTGTGGAACACCCAACTGGTGTTACAGAATTGCTTGGTATGGGAAAAAGAAATCCATATATCTAGTGTGAGAAGAGTTGTGTGTAGTAGTCATGTAAAAGTAAAGGAGAACACAGGAGTATATTTTTTTTCAATAGATGGGGACGATCTTTTACAAAGTGGTATTAACCATACAGCAGGGTAAACAACAACAGAGATTTGTCATTGAAGCAACATTTAAGCTTTTAGAGTACCATGGTTTCTGTGAAGAGGGCACAGCACACTGTGCTGCCACTGGATCCCGTTAGCTCTTTAGCAAACCCCCAGCCCAGTTAGTTATTCCAGGGGCATCCTCTATAAAGACAGACCAATGCATACTTTTGCTTACAAGGGTTGGAAGAAAACAGTATGGCCCATACTGACTCACTCCTAGCAGTCTTACTGAGGGAAAACTTCCCTCACTCCTAGGCCTTTATCTTGTATGTTAACCAGTTATTTTTGTCATTCCCTCTGAGTGTGTTGGGATAGGAATCAAATGGCACCCAGTGGATCAAATTGTATATCCTAGAAGATTACAGCACCTAAAACTAAGTGAAGGTAGTCAGAAAGGCATATGTTTTCAAGATCCTCTAACAATTTATGTTGGAATGTCATGGCAGGATATACAGACACAGTATAAAGAAATGGCAGCCAAAGTGCAAGTGGGTCAATAGCCAGCTGTGCCTTCCCAGGCACTCCAGGCTTTTAATGAATCCAGTTAGAAAATTAAGAGCAATCAAGAGGCATGTTCCTCTGTTAAACACAGTCATTCACTCTGCTCTCTATGCCAATTGTCTCAATTATACCCATGGGGTTTTAATTTTAAAAGGTGACTAAATGGCAACGTGGAGAGCTTAATGCTTTAAAAAAAAAAAAGTTTTTATTACTTACAGTTCCCAAGAGCACAGCCACACACACAATGTTGGTCAGAAGGCAAAGAGGAATGAAAGAACATGGACAGAGCCTTTCTTGTGGTTTCCATGAGAAAGGCAAGGCAGGGTAGGGTAAACCAGTAGGATTGCAGAGTTTGAATAATTCTGGCAGGATTTTGGGTATAGGGTTGGTCCCTAATTGCCTGCTTCCTGGCCCTGGGTTGTCCTAGGGCCCTGGAAATAATGGCTTGGTATATGAAAGTCAGATAGATGATGGATGGAAATATGGTTTTAGATTGGTTGGTTTGCATATGAAAGGCAGGCTGTTGGGCAGATTGTTTACTATCTTTAGGAATTAGCTAGCCTTCCAAGGGACAGTCTCTTCCAGGTCTGTAGGACCTCCAAGATGTCAACATTATAAAATACAAAAAATAAAAAGTATGGTTAATACAGATATAGACATATATCTAGAATATGATAAATTCATCCAACATCCCTATCCTTAAAACTTTCAATTCTGTCTTGTACATTATGCCAGACTAACTCAGGCATCTCAGCCTCAACTATAGGTCACCATTGAATCCACAGGCAGTCAACTGAACAGGCAGGCTGTTGGAGTGACCTCCTTTAGCTGCACCAGCTAACACCAAATGTAGAATTTCTAGTGCTGCACAATATCAATGTATTTGATTCATATAGTCCATTTGTTGTATTCATATATTCTACCCTACTTGATCAAACAGCCTTAGAACCCATACTTACACTTGTTCCTCAGGTTTCTGATAGTAAGTACTAGCAAAGGATCACAATACTTCCAGTGATTTCATTATTTCCTCTTATTTTCCTGGATCATGCTGAGAGGTGATACTAGTTATAGATTGTTGTTGTGGTGAGTCTTGTGGAAAATTGGCATTCCTTTACAGGCATTTGCCCCAGGAGATATTAGAAGAGAAATGCTAGTCTCCCCAGACACCTGGTAAGAGAGACTCAGTTACTTAAAAGTTCCATATTGTCAGTTTCTTCTGCATCCAACCAGATGTCCCCATTCCAAGATTCAGAATTCCACTTTATCAATCCAAGTCCTAACTTTCATGTGAGAAACACTGTGGTACTGTATTCACCTTTCATTGTAATTCAGCAAGCCATTATTTAATGTTTTGATTTTCAACAATATGAGCCCTGCAGCTATAGAAATAAGAGCTTCTTTTAGAGCTATCATGGAAATGTTCTATTTCTTATACTGGGACTTGAGCTGAGAGATAATGATCATGAGTTTACCATTTTTTCTCTTTATAAGCAGTAACATGAAGTCAAAAGATTCCTTCCCTGAACAGTCTTTATAGTCACTCTCACTGCATTAAAACATTGCAGCTCCTACTTGGTCTCAAAGTATGTGCTGCAGTTGTGACTTCATCATACTCAGTCCCAGGTAATAGATTAATCATGATGCTAATGCATACCACGGCCCACTAGCATCCAATTTCCCATTGGCTGGGTGTTCAGCACTTCACTCAAGCCCATTGGCATGGCCAAACCAATCCCCAAATCCCATCCTTATGCATTTATTAGAACTACTGCCAAAACCAAATCATTATCAGTTAGGGTCCAATCAAGAGAAAGAAATTCCATAGTAATTTGAATAGAGACATTTTGTGAGAATATAAGTCTTTTCTTCCAAATAAGGATATAACCTCTCTACTCAGAAACCCACCTTAGGAATCTACTTCAGAGCAGGTCCCTATCCTCTCCCCCAACTCATCCTGTTTACACAAAGTTCACATGGTCTGCCTTGGAATTTCTTTGTCTCCACAACTCCCTTATACCTTTCCCCTCATAAAATATCATAAAAGTATAAAATAGCCAATGGGGTAAGGTTAGGAGTGTGAGGTCTGAAGCCCTAGCCAACAGGGTAAGACACAGTTTTAATTAAGCTTGCATTAGAGATAAAAAGTGCGACCCTCCACTTGGGGTGCCTGCAGCTTTGTTTGAGCCGCTGCTGTGCATCCTTCTGCAACAGTAAAGATTGCCTTCCCGAGATATTTGAATTTCCGAGTATTTGCAGCACCAGAGTTTTATTTCCAGAAATTTTAATAAGAAATTTTAACTGAAACATTGGAGGAGTGAGGAATTACTAGCTGTAAGTAAAGAGAACTCTAAACACTGGAACAATTATATATATGATTAAAAATTATAACAGAATAGTAGAAAAAATGTGACTATCTGCCTAAAGACTTGCATATAAAAGAAATTATAGAAATTAATAAGGAAAAGACAAAAAATAAAATAGGCAACATATTTGAGCAATTCATTAAAGAATGTATATCGATGGTCATTAGGCCTAGAAAAGTTGTTTAACATTAGTCATTATGAAATTATAAGTTAAAATTATGAGAAACCACAACAAATCCACTAGGATGAAATCAATTAAAAAGAATAATCCAAGATTGGACTCAGCCTAACTCAGACTTCAGTGTCTCCTGATGAAAATTATCTGAGGCCTTAACTCTTTTCACCCTCCACTGTGTTGTGATTGCTCACAATTGTTAGAGAATTCATGAGGCACCAAAGAATTAGATAATTTTATTCCAAGAGAGAAGTACAGGCAGAGAAATTGCCTGTGGCAGAGTCTAAAGTAGACAGCTGCCCCTAACTTTGGGTTAGCTCTTCCTATATAAGAAAAGTACAATTTACAATTGTATGGTACTTTGTACAATATCAGGATGTGGTGGCACCTGTTAAAAATTGCAGATGGAGTCAGGGCAGCATTAAAGCTGTCAGTTTTTGTCCTTGCAGTTGGCCAAGCTCAGATAAGCTCATTTCCTGTGTCAGGCGCGCTGTTCATAGGAGTAGCAGCAGTAATCCTATCAGTTCTTTGATTTTGCAGCTGGCTAAGCTCAGCTAAACTTGGTTCCTGCTAGCCCCCTTAGGTTTGTTTTTGTTAACCCTCTCCCTGTCTCATCATACTGGTGTTCCCTCACAGCTATTTTTACCACTACCTTTGGATAACTACATAATCATTATTAATAACTTTCTGTAATTTGCATTTCACAACTTTTTTTCCTGAGATGTCATCAATTCCTCGTGCACAACAGTCACAGCAATCACTGGAGAAGAAATAATTCCTTCCCAGCAAGGAGATGAGATGATGGGGTTCACATGCCCCCTGTGTAGGTGTGCTCTATCTGAGAATACTAGTCACCATAACATACCAAAACAGAATTTAATAAGTTGATCTCTGTTTGAGATAGATGTCAGATTCCTAAAGAAATTGAATATATCTTAGGAGTAGGGAATACTGAATGGATAAAGAATATTGTTCTCTGAATTGGATACCATCATGAGTATACAGGCAGGACAGATGGTCTCTCTAAGAACCAGAGGCAGAGAGAACTTCTTGTACTCCTATCTCAGGGCGGTCTGTACTTCCCACCTTATCTTCCAAGTCATGGCCCGGACTGAACATACAGAGAATTATAAAATCTACTAACACTTCCGACTGCATGTAGTTGAATAGCTAGAAAATGTTTATTACATTCCAGCTAAGAGTGGATAGGTACGTTTTGTATCTGAATGAGAATATGTCCATTTGGATTTGTAGTCTTCGGGAATAATTGAAATAATATTTTTAGCCTCAGGGAGCATTCTGAGCTTCACAGAGTCTGAAATAATGTCTCCAAACAAGTAATCAGTTGCAGACCACCACCACCTCTCCCAGGAACCTGCCAACCGCTCCTGAACCTAAAGTTTACATTTCCCAGCGCCACTTGCGGTGCCGCAACAGCTTTATTTGCTAATGTCAATAAGTGGGAAGCTAACGCCACTTGTGCAGCAAAAGAAACTACATTACCCAGAGGGCAATGCGCTCAACGGTGCGGAGTTAAGCCAATGAAATCTCACGACAGGGATACTGTCGTGCGTGCGCATCGGGTAAGGAGGGACTTTCAGCGTCGTCCTCGTGGCGGTCATTTTGGCCTCTCCGGTCAATTCAACAAGTTAGAAGCTACAGAGCGCCGGGTTACTACTGACAAGGCGCCGGAGGAGTCGTCCCCGCAGGACAGAGGCGAGTCCGAGGCTTGGCAGCAAAACACCGCAAGGTGACCTGCAATAGCCCGAGATCGGGGTCTCCGTACCACGCAGACTCCGCTCCGCCCAGAGTCCGAGGGCTGCGGCCGGCCGCGATGAGGCGTACGGCTCAGGTGAATGCGCGCGTCTGTCCCCTGGGCCCTCCCATCCCTCACCCCACCCAAACCGTAAAGCCCCGGGTATGGGGCCCCTGTCCTGCGGCCCATGCCCTGACATCCAGGATGATGAGGCGCTTGTGGATGACACCCGGTGTGAAGGGTTATAGGAGGTTACAGGCAGAGGGGCCGGCGTGAGTCCCCGAGGTGCGACTTATTCGGGACCATTGGGGCAACCTAGGCCCTGTTTTGTGCCTACGGACAATGGAGAATGTGAGGCGAAATTGTATCTGAGTTTACTTTCATTCTCAGGATATTGGGAGCCATGAAGGGTTGTGAACAAAGGAAGGACACTGTCTGGAGATAGGATTCTAAAAGTTTTCCAAAAGATATTCAGGGGGAGAACAGACTAGAACAGAAGCAGGAAAGTTAAGTCCTGTAAAAGATGACATAACTGGCAAAAGTCTGCACTGAGTACTGAGGCCCAGAGGTCACCTGGCTCATGGGCTGGGCAAGGGTACTTAGTGGCCTGGGCCCACGGATCCTGGTGATGGTTGCTAGGCTATCAAATGATCTTTCTCTTTCCACAGATTCCTGTAAATGCAAAATTTCCAAGGGTCTGGTTTGTGGAGCTTATTTCGGGGTCTCATTATTCCTCACCCTACCCTTAGGGTCTCTGGGATAGTGATTTCTGGGAACTGTTCTGCCACTCTTCCATCTCTGGGCCTGGAGACCTTGAACAGGGTCCTAAGTCCAGGTCTAGGGTTATAAGGAGTGGTTCCTGTTTTTGGCAACCAGTGGAATGAGTTGTGGAAAGTCCTCCCAGGTATAGATCCCAGAATACACAAAAGCTTAGCAGATATGCTGAGCTGATTTAGGGACCTGCAGGTATCCTTTTTTTCTTCCAGAAACTGGAAACAGTGGGACAGCAGGCAAGTCTAGAACAGTTTTGTGAGAAGTTGGGTGTCTCTTCTGGAGATGATGGAAACAATGGGAGATTTGGAGCAGTGGAGGCAGGCGATCTGACCCAAGTCTCATTAGAATCCCTGTGGCAGCAGCATGGAGAAGTATGGGTGTGAAGGTGATAGAAAGACCTGGGAAGAGGCTAATGTAAGTCTGAGTGAGAGTGTGATGGTAGCTGGACCAGATGGTGGCCATGGAGGTGGGAAAAGCAGTTGGAATTTGGATTGATGTTTTAAGTGTGGCTGCCTGGTTCTTCTAATTTTGAGGTTGAGAAAAAGAGGAGTACAATTCAGGAATGATTTGAAGGTTTGGTTTTAGCAGCTGGAAGATGGATGCACCATCAACTGAGATGGGAAAGCCCATAATAAGAGTAGTTTTCATTGGGGATACCAAGAGTTTTATTTTTAGCTTGACAAGGTATGAGATGTTTCAGAGAGCAGTTTATGGGAACCCTTGAGGAGTTTAGGATAGAGACTTCTCCAAAAGGTAGTGGAGAGTGTGTATACCAGGGAGGAGCTATAATGACTTTAATATGGGAAATCCTAATCAGGATGATAATGGTAATAGCCCAGTAAGAAGAGGGTGGGTCCAAGGATTGGGTTTCTTACTTGGGACCCTGGTTATCTGAGATGGGTGTCCCAACACAGGTTAGGAAAGAAGTGGTCATGTAGAAGGTAGGGGAGAGAGTACGGTTTGGCAAGTGGCCACGACTTTCAAGGGATGAATGGACATGAAATAGATAAGGAGGCATATGAGTAATTCACATAAGATGAGATTGGAGCTGGTGCTTATTCACTGTTCTACAGACTCACCAGGATTTTATTGTGATCCTTGGTGTGGCCTGGGGTGTTCCAGTCAGGTTGGTGGGTTAGCTCAGGGGCATAAGTGGTCATTTGTGTGGTCACTGGGCATAGGGTTGAGGGCCACTGGAGCTGAACTATGAATTAGGTTCCGAGAGGAAGTCTGTGACTGGTGAAGGGGCATCAAGTGCAGCACAAGTGGAGAAGGGCTGTGGGAATCTGAAATCTGGTATTCTTCTCAGTAGGTGAGGTTGATGCAAGGAGCAGTCAGGGAAGGAGGCCTTTGTAGTAGGACTCAAGGCTGCCTCTGTCAGCGGGGACCATCGGAGTCTAGGTTTAGTGCTTGATTTTGTTTGAATTTGCCAAGCATTCTCTGGACCACATACTGAGTAACAAATGGATAGGCAAGCAAATAACTATGGTGTAGGGCAGGAGGGGACTGAGGCTATGGGAGTGCATTTGTGAGAGAGAGGTATGATAGAGTTAATGATGTGCACTTGGAGAGGGAGTGTGAATTCATGGTCCCAGTGCCCTAGTATTGACATAGGAATGAAAGGCGAGCCCATGTTTGGTGGTATCTGAAAGAAATGATATGGGGGAACCCCAGGAAATTTCCTTTAAAAAGGGGGCATTGTGGTCCTGGATTCCACGTCTAAAGCTTAGATGCCATTTAACTGCCCTCCTGCCTATTATGGAAGGCTGACAGTGATCAGTAGGACCACTATGAGATAGTCTACATCAGTGCCACCCAGGCTTGAAAATCTCTACCGACATGGGGAAAGGAGGATGTTAAGCAGGGAATAGGTGAAATGAGAATTATAGGAAAGGAGCTGATCATGGACCACTGTTCCCATTATGGCAGGGCTGTGTTACCTTTGAAGTTGTGCCTATAGGAATGTAGCTGTGGGAGAGACATGTGTTTCAAAGAATAATGTGCACATGAAAAGGGTAAACTGATGCCCTCAGGGACCTGGAAATAAGGTCATAAGGGTGATGCCATGTATTTTATGTTTTGGAGAGACAATCTGGGAAACCTCAGTGGTATTGCCTGATAAGGCCAGTATCAGGTCAGTCACACCTTCCCATGGCCAATTTCTCTCCCTAACCTGTTTATAACACCTACCATATTGACAAGAGGCAATGTGACCTGCATACCAGGCCCAGAGCTCAGATATCATCTTTCTGCCCATCTGTTTATTGTTCCTGTGGGAGTACACAGTATCAGTGAGAATATAAGGAAAGGGTGGCTCCAATAGCACCAAGACATGATATCTTTCCTGAGGTGGGGAGTAAAGTGAGTACATGATGGATGTGGAAGGGTGGGGAGGTATGACAAAGTTGGAGTCCTGGGAGAGAACCTGATATGGAATAATCTGTCCCCATTATGACAGGGTATGAACTTTGAGGATGTGGCCATTAACTTCTCCCAAGAAGAGTGGAGGCTCCTTGATGAGGCTCAGAGACTCCTGTACTGCGATGTGATGCTGGAAAACTTTGCACTTGTAACATCCGTGGGTAAGATCTTCACATCTCTCCTACTGTCCTGCAGTGATGTCCTGCCCTCCCTTTTTTCTCCAGTGGTAGCATTGTATTTCCCATCACTAAACTATTGACTGCTCATTTCTTCCACAGTCTTATAATACATGTTGTGGGTGCCAGTGCTTAGTTTTGTGGAGTGTATTGAGCAATGGACTCCCCAAGTGTCCCTAGCACATCTTGCCTCAAAAAGTGCAGGGAAGTATCTGGGAGTCAGCAGAGTGTATTTGCATACAACCTAATAAAACCCACCTTGCTTACCCTCTGTCTGGCAGGATGACTATGTCCAGATCCACGGCCTCCATTTCTGCCCCCTTCCTCTCGCTGACAGTTCTTTGTGACTACCTGTGCCAGGTCATGGTCATTACATACACAACCCATGGGCTATTCTTGTAAGACCCACCTTCAATTGTTTAACGAATTTTTTCCTGAATACTATTGTGTGCCAGGTTTTTCAGGGTCAGTGCTGGCTGCTCACCTATGTTGTCTTTCATTAAGGCTCACATCATTCAGTTTCTACGTAGTTGTACAGTAGAAGGTTCAGGGAGAACCCTGATTGTTGTGCAGAGTGGACATGGCAAGATGGTCTCAGAGGAGGCCTGACCCTGGTGAGTGGCAACTGGGGGAGGGCATAACATAAGGGCTGTTTTCAGATCAAACTAAGAACCTGCCATATGTCCAATAGTGTTTTGGTACAAGTGCCACTTGATCACACCTTTTTTCCTACCTTTTCTTTCCTGTACTTGATACTTTGATGACTTGATATTTCATCTGTAACTTTCTGGCTCCTGTCTCCCTTCATCTTTGTAGCCTCCATGCATCACCTGTTCCTCTGCACTGCTCCTTCTGCAGTATTCTCCAGCATTGATCTGCACCTGTGTTGTGAGCTGTGCACATTCCTTAAATAGTTCTTGAACACCAGCTACTCAGTTCCAATTCAGCTTTACTGGGAAAGGACACAACCAACCTTCTGTAGAGTTTGCCCATATCTCTAGCAGATAAGGTCCTACTGAAGGCTGTTAGTAGGAAAAAGGGTTGCAGATTCTGCCTCTCTTTCATGTGGTGCATGCCATCTTTGTATCTTTTTCTGGTGAGATCTCCCCTATTCTGTGATCTTCAGAGACCCAGGACTGCACAGCAGCCTCTTCCTCAACCTGTCCCCCAGATCCCTTGTTTTCAGAACTATCCTATGGACCCAACAGACTGTATCTGACACACCATTATAGTGGGACTTCCTTCTACCCCCAAAGTCAACATCCATTTCCTCTGCATTTCTCTGTTTCCAGGTTGTTGGCATAAAACGGAAGATGAGGAGGCCTCTTCTGAACGGAATGTATCTGTAGAAGGAGAGTCACAGGTCAGGGCTTCTAAGACAGCTCCAGCTACTCAGAAGACCGATACCTGTGAGATGTGTTTCCCAGTCTTGAAAGATACTTTGTACCAATCTGAGAACCACACAATATACCCTTTGCAGAAATCATACTTAGGTGACACATGTGTGAGATACTTCTGTTTCAATGCAAAACTTCACCAGCAACAGAGGCATGCCAATGGAGAGAAGCTGTGGAAAAGAGAGATGGATGAACCCTCGTTTGTGACCAACTGCAGCTTCTGTGTATCAAGGGAGCCTTTCACCTGTAGGGAGGTTGGGGATGACATCCCAACCACCTCAGGCCTTAACCAGCACCAAGCCACGCCTAACAGTGAGGAGGCACACAGTGACAGTGAGAGTGGGCGGGCCTTTCACAGTGAAAAAAATAATTACAAGTGGGGTAAATGTGGAAAAGCTGCCAGCTACAACCATAAACTTGTTCAGCGTCAGAGTGTCTGCTCTGGAGAAGGGCTTTATGAATGTAGCACATGTGAGAAAGCCTTCCATTGCAACTACAGACTTGTTCAGCACCAGAAGATTCACATTGGAGAAAGGCCATATGAGTGTGGTAAATGTGGGATATTCTTTAGCCAAATTTCTGGCTTTATTAAGCACCAGAGAATTCACAGTGCTACAAAGCCTTATGGATGCACAGAATGTGGGAAATTATTTACCAGTTACTTCAGACTCAGAAAACACCGAACAATTCACACTGGAGAAAGGACTTACAAATGCATTGAATGCCCAAAAGTCTTTATCCACAAATCCAAACTTATTCACCACCGAAGACAACACACTGGAGGAATGCATTATGAGTGTGACAAATGTGGGAAATCCTTTAGCTACAAATCCAACTTCATTGAACACCAGAGAGTTCATACTAGAGAAAGGCCTTACAAGTGCAATGAATGTGAGAAGTCCTTTAGACAAAGTTCTAGCCTCTTACGACATCAGCGAGTTCATACTGGAGAAAAGCCTTATGAGTGCAGTGAATGTGGAAAAACCTTTAGACAAATCTTTAACCTCATTCGACATGGGAGAGTTCACACTGGAGAAATGCCTTATGAGTGCAGTAATTGTGGGAAATCTTTTAGCCGCAAATCTGAACTCATTCAACACCAGAGAATTCACAGTGGAGAAAGACCTTATGAATGCAGCGAATGTGGAAAGCCCTTTAGACAGTTTTCTAACCTCATTCGACACCGGAGTGTTCATACTGGAGAAAGGCCGTATGAGTGCAGTGTTTGTGGGAAATGCTTTAGCCGTAAATTTATCCTCATTCAACATCAGAGACTTCACACTGGAGAAAGACCTTATGAGTGCAGTGAATGTGGAAAATCCTTTACTCGTAAATCTGACCTCATTCAACACCAGAGAATTCATACTGGCATGAGGCCTTATGTGTGCAGTGAATGTGGGAAATCCTTTAGACAACGTTCTGGCCTTATTCAGCATCATCGAGTTCATTCTGGAGAAAAGCCTTATGAGTGTGGTGAATGTGGGAAGTCCTTTAGCCAAAGTGCTAGCCTCATTCAACACCAGAGAGTTCACACTGGAGAAAAGCCATATGAGTGTAGTGAATGTGGAAAGTCCTTTAGCCAAAGCTCTAGCCTCATTCAACACCACAGAGGTCATACTGGTGAAAGGCCTTATGAGTGCAATGAATGTGGAAAACCTTTCACCCACAAATCTGATCTCATTCAACACCAAAGAGTTCACACCAGAGAAAGACCTTATGAGTGTAGTGAATGTGGGAAATCTTTTAGCTGCAAATCTAATCTCCTTAGACACCGGAGAGTTCACACTGAGGAAAAGCCTTAAATGTGCTGGGAATGTTTTATTTCCTCACTCAGTGTAACAACACTGGAGGAGACTCTGTAAGAGCTGTTTACCTAAATTTAAACTTCTCTTATCCAAACATACACTGTACTGGATTCCTCATACATTTCAGGTTTTAAGGAACTGCATTGCATTTTCTAACCTTCCCTATTACCAGATTTATGTCACTGTCAGTTTTTGTGGCTGAAACCATTTTACCTCTACCAACTGGTTTACCTTCCCAGTGTGCATCAGTCACAACTCCAGCATGCTCAGGGAAGTTGACATCTGCATTCTCCTTTTGCTTGAGGAAATTATTAATACCTCAAGCCCTTGGCAGGATCTTCATTTCTTTCTCTCTGGTTTTAGGGAATGGAGCTGACAGAGTTTTGGTGCAGAGGACCCAACCTCAGCTACAAAGGACTACCTCTTTCAATAACATTGTTCTCACATTATGCTTGTGATGAATTTTTGCAGGTTCTAATTCACCAACCTGGAAACTGCTCTGGTTTACGATATTTTTGTAAAGGTCTTTTTCCTTTATTACATTTGACTTTGGTGGATCTTGTTACTGAACAGGGTGTTTTGAAAGAATTTTGATCTGTCGGCATGTAGAGGTGAGCAGGTTTTGTGGGACTCCCAAACTTTGTGTACTTTGGAAAGGACAGTATGATGGCAGAAAATCATTTTGTCCATACTGGTTTATTTTGCATTGCTGCCTAAGGCCTGAAAGAAAGACTGCACAGCTTTGTGGTCCTAATTTACAGCCTGATGCCATGATTATTATGTGTGGTCAGAGGTCACCCTGAAGAGGAGACCTTTGCTGTGCTTCTGTGGAACCTATTTTTATTCCCTTTTCCACAGTATATGTTACATAATTCCTAGCAATGTTGAAGGGTACCTCCCCAGGTCCTGCAAAGGAGCCATGTGCTATGATGTCCAAATTTCATAGGCTAGTGTCATTTGTTGTAAGTCTATAAGGGTCAGGTGGAACCATAATGAGGACAGAAACACTGGGTTAATAGAGGAGGAGAGTGCAATAAATTAGATGGCATGTGCTTCTTCTGAAAGTTCATCCACAGACATTCCAGTGACTGTGGCTCTTGTAATCTGTGTGTACAGTAATTCTTAGGACTCCATAACTACTTCCTGTAGCTGAGGTCATTGGCAGAGAAAATAAAGGTTTTGTGTATTTCCCTATCCTCTCTGGGGTATTCACCTCAACACCATTCCTCTACATGCAAGAAAACAAGGATAGAAGGATGTAGTCCAAGGATGTGTCTTTTGTGACCCAAGCAGCATTCCTGTTGATTCAGATGACAACAGTCTTTATTCCTTACCAGTATGTGCTGCCACAAGGTAAGGCTGCCCCTCCCAGGGCATGAAGAGAGAGAGAGAGAGATGACAGAGTTTATATAAGGTTGCCAACCTAATTTTCTAAGAAAAAAAAAAGGATATATAGGTATTTATTTAGAATCACTTTTTAAAGCTTTATTCAGTTATATATAATTTGACATGCACCAAAGTATATAATTTGGTAAGCTTCGACATACAGATAAAACTGAAACCATCACACACATGAAAGTGAACTTAATGTCATTCATATATTTACCTCATGCCCTTTTATAATCTCCTTGACGTCCCCAGCCCTCCAAGCAATCATTGATTTACCTTTCTTACAATAGATAGTTAATATTTTCTGTAATTTTAAATAGCAATTATAAGACAAGGGATGTCCGGAAAAAATCCTGCCATAAATGCCTCGGTTTTTCATTTTACAAGGCTGAATATTTTCAGGACAGCCCATATATACTCTTAAAGTACTGGTTTCCTTCATGCTGTGCAATTATTTTGAGATTCAACGATAATGCTTATATGAATAGTTCTTTTATTGCTGAGTAGCATTCTGTTCTGTGGATAACCACTTTCTTATTCATCTGTTATGGTTTGGATTATTTCCAGGTTTGGGGTATTATAAGTAAAGCTGCTATTAATATTTGCATTCAGGAGTTCCCTGGTGACGTAGTGGCTTAAGGCTTCGGCACTGGCAACGCTGCGGCCTGGGTTGGATTCCCAACCAGGGAACTACCCACATACCAAAAAAAAAAAAATTTGCATTCATTTCTTTATATGGATATATGTTTTATTTCTCAAATTATTACAGTATACCAGTAGGTGAATATTTTACATTTTAAGAAATGCTAAACTATGGTCTAAAATGGTTGTTCCTTTTGCCTTCCCACCAATAGTATATGAAAATTCCAGTTCTTCTACAACCCTGACAACACTTGGTATTGTTAATCTTGTTAAATTTTAGCCCTGGAAATAAGTGTAGTGATAACTTGATTTGGTTTTAATTCCATTTCCCTAAGAACTCATGATGTTGACCTTTTTTTATTTCATGCCTTTATTTACTCTCTTTTTATCTTCTTTGGTAAACTCAGAATCTTTTGCCTATTTTCTTTTTATGAATTTATTATTTTAACCAATAGGAAGGCAGTGCAACAACAAAGACATATATTGGAATTTCACTCATTTCTCAGTGATGTGACTTCTTTGCCATATGGAACAGTTGTTTTTGAATTATGGTAATGTTTTTCTCAATTTTTTTGTCCTATGTACAATTTAAACCCCACTTGTACCATACACTTATAAATTTAATCTGCCTTGTTAACTTATTCTCCACCAGTTTCTTTAGGTCTAAACATTTAATAACAAATTAAATCAATTCTAGTTTTATAATCTTTGTCAATTTCCCTCATGTAAATACTTCCATTGTGGTCAGTTTTAAACTTGTCAAAACAGTGTCACCAAACATGAATTTCAGTAGCACACAATTATGTTTTATTTGCAACATACTGATGCAATAGCAACAAATAACCTCAAGAACATTGATAATAAAACAGTAAATCATTGGGAAGTGGCAAATTTTAAACATTTTTAAAACAGTTTAAGTATAATTGATTTTTAATGTATTTTGATGTTTTCATACATGCTTGCATCCCTGAAACCAAGTTTCCTCCTGCCCCTTTCAATGCATCTTTTTCAGCATATAAAATTACTGATACAAAAATATAATGAGGGCTGTCCAGAAAGTATCCAGCCATGTAATATGAAAAGTAGGCATTTATGGTGGATTTTTTTCTGAATTCCATCTTGTATTCCATCTTTTGTAATGGCTATTTTCAAATATATCCATAAACAGAAAAGACTTATGAAGCCCCATGAATCCTATTCCAATCTTCCATCATTTATCATTATGTGTCTCTGTACACATTAGTGGGTATTTTACTTATAATTCCAGATATGTCAATGCATAACTTTTTCATCATTTCTAAAATGTAAGGACTCATAATTCTGATAACCTGAATACACAAGAATGTGTTTTAAATATACTTTAGTGCTAAATTTTATTTTAAGGCAGATTGCAATCAGGATACAAAATATATTTGGCTTTTGTTAGGTGGGTCTTTTAAGTCTATTCACCTATATGTACCACTTACATCTTTGTTCACTGAAAATTTGTTTATTAAGGTGTTAATGTTTTATATGATTGGTTCAAGTTCAGTATTTCTTGTGTAATTTAAAACCCTGAGTTGCCCCTGAATAATCCAGATGTGTATAAAGTGTTCTTCCTGATAACTTAGACTTCTCTGACTATCATTTGTCGGATAAAGAAAACATTAACCTTTCAAGGTTACACCTTTAGCAGTTTACAAATTCTCATTTTTCTGAGTTTTGTTTTTTTTTTTTTTTGGTAAACCTTCTTAAAAGAGGAGGCCTAAACCCCCATGTCAAAAGCCTTAATTAAGCCTAATCACAATGTATTCACATATCAAATCATCACAATATACACATTATAAATATATTACAGGTTTGTCAATTATATCTCAAAAAGCTAAAATTAAAAGAAAAGGTTGTAATCACTCTCACACACACACACATAATCTGAACCAAAGTTGAGAAGTAGAATCCAACAAGTACTTTTCCTAAGGCACCATTCTGGTCCATTTAATCATCACCTGAATTTTGGCAGTATGCTGCAGCCTGATCTTCCTTGCTTCTCCTTCAAGGTTCCCACAGTCTGTTCTTCACTCTGCAGCTAGGTGGAGTCTGGTGAGGCCTTGTTAAAATCATTTTTCTCCTCTCACTCAAACTTACCCATTACCTACAGAATAGACCTCCACCTCTCAGTCATTCCAGTCCTAACTCCTGTCCCCCCTGCTTTTGTCCCCGCTTAAAAGAAAAGAGACCTGGTTTCCTGAATACTTCCAGCTCAGTTATACCTCTAAGCATCTGCACATCTTAGTACCACTTCCTGGAAGAACCCTCCATACCTCTTTACATTAGTTGCCAGAAACAAACACCTTTATAAAGCCTGATGTGGACTTAGCACCCCCTTGGCTTGGGGTTTCTCCAGGATCTCCAGACCTCAGACTGCAGAAGTGACACTTAAGAGCCTCACACCACAATCCAGAGAATACGTGGGTAGGGGTCAAGTCAAGTGAGGGACTAACTTACAGGTTCCATAAGTTCTTCCGCAGTCATGGAAACGAAGAGGTTGGCATTAGAGAAATGGGTCCATGTGGAGTTCAATGCCTCCCTGTACCCTTCACTGGCTCTGGCATTGGGTGACCTCACTGATTATCTAACCCCTGTGCCTCAATTGAGAGTCCTCTATTACCAGCTTTGTCAAAGATTCAAGATATTAAATACATAAAATTGTTGCTCAATGAATTGGACAGAATAATTTACAGGCGGAGAGATGTTTTCTTTGGGAACCACAGACATCTGTTAAGGCAAAATTATTCCAATACTTGATAAAATCAAGGCAGACTTTATTTAGGACCATTGCAATAGGTGTATGGAGTTTTGCAGTAAGAGAGAGATTGGATCCAGCTCCAATTTTTTTAAGTTGGGATTTATAAGCAAGGAGCTCAGGGGTGGGGGGGTCAGTGGATGGAAAATTTCTTAAGTTGAGTAGGGAAATTCTTCCTAAACTGACTTAGATTCTTTCTAAAGGCAGGTCAGTGTGATCAGGTATCATCTGTGTAATGGTGAGGGATCAGGAAATTTGGTCAGACATAACGTGATCAGATATTGAGGATGGGAAATTCTTGCCAAACCAACATAGCAGGATTATTGCTCTTGAAAACAAACACTCAAGGACTGTGCTTAGTTTAAAAAAAAAAAAAAAATGCTTAGCGAAGACTGACTGAAATTTAGTCATGGAAAAACGCCAGCAGATCCACCTTTGTACCCCAACATCATTTCTCTCTTGGCATTTCACAATCTGCAATATTTTCTCTCTCTTTTGGTATTTCCCTGGCTGGTAATCGAACCCAGGCCACGGTGTTGAGAGTGCTAGCCGCTACACCACCAGGGAACTCTTTTTTTTTTTTTGCATTTGTCCCAGTCCAAACATGCATGGACTGACAAACTTATGATGTGAAGTGCATGCATTTGAATTAAAACAAGATAATGTTTATTAGCTCCTGCTAACAGTGGACATATTTTGTGTCTGAATGAATCTATAGAATATGTTTACTTGGACTTGTAGCTTTTGGGAGCATGCTGAGCTTCACTGAATCTGAAGTAGCTCTAAAACTTGGGTGATCAGTTGCAGAGAGCGCTTCACAGAAATATAATTAAAATTATATTAATCCCTTTAAAAAGGGGACGAAGGCCATAGGGATATGCCATTTCTCAACGTCCCTCTCAGATGATCCTGGCCTGTTCGGGAAGAAGGCCGTTCCTTTCTGTGGCTCTAAAAGGACTGCATTACCCAGAATGCTCAGAGTAGAGCGGCAGCATCTATATTCAATGAGAGCTTAGAAAACAAGAGGTTTCGCGTGTGGCACATCCCGAGAGCTGGGACTTCCGGAAGCCTCCTCATGGCGGCCATGTTAGCCGCTGTTGGTTTTGTTCAGGAGTCAGAGTCTCAGGAGTGTTGGGTCGAGACTGAGGTGACGAGACCAGAAAAGGCACGAGACAAGTCGCTGTCTCTGCCGCTCAGACACGGGTCTGGCACTTGGCGACGCCGCCCGAGTGACCCACGCCAGTGCCAGCACAGGGACCGCCATGGCCGGAGTCCGCTCCTCTCCCGTCCGGCTCGGCCCAAAGAGGCCGAAGGCGGCGGTCGCACGGAGGTTCCCGGGTCAGGTAAGTGCTCTTCCCCGGGCCTTCACAGCCCTCACTTCACCCGAACCCTAATGCCCTTGTGCAGGGCGCCTGCTCACATCTTGCAGCCTAGTCCTTGGCGTCCAGGACGGAGAGACGCTGGTAGGTGACATCCAGTGTGATGGAGTGTTGGAGAGCGTTTTAGTCAGAGGGACACCAGTAAGGGGCTATACTGAGCACTGAAGCGCAGTCTTCATGGCCACACAGGGAGGAGGTCTGAGCCATCGAATCCGCAATGTTCTCATTCCTCTAAGGCTTGCTGCCTCTTTCCACATTTCCCATTGCTGCAGAAGTGCTTATGGAACCACAAAGGAAATGGTGTCCCAGTCCCTCATTGGTCCTGACCCCCACTCACATATTCTCTGCGATGTGGTGGTGTTTTAGGACTCTTTAAGTGCCATTCCCCCAGTTTTGGGTCTAGAGACCCTAGAGAAACCCCAAGCCCAGTGTCTTATGTCCATGCCAAGGGTTATATGGAAAATTTTTCCATTTTTGTCCACTGCTGTAAACAGGTGTGGAAGGTTATTCCAGGGTGTACACATGCTTGAGATAAAACTGCCTTGAGAGTGTTCAGGAAGTTAAGGTCTTTTTTCTTCTTGTAGTAACAGAACAAGGGGACACAGGTTTGGAATGACTGCCTAAGAAGTTGAGGGTCTTTTCTAGCACTAAGGAAAGATTCAGATCTGAGGAGGGAGGTGTTATTACAGAGGTCTTAACTGGCTCCATCTGGCTACAGTATGATGGAGGGGGAAGGAAGATCAGAATGGAGACTATAGCCATAATTCATCCGAGGGTTAATTAACCAGAGTGGTGGCTTAAGAGATGTGATTGGGTTCTGGATGTGTGGTTTTTTTAAATGCCAACTCTGTTTTCTAATGTGGACAGTGAGAGAGTGAAATAGGACTCAGGGATATTCTTAGGGTTTTCTTAGCAGCTGTGGGAATGGAAGATGAGGAAGTTGGTAGTAGGAGTAATATTCACAAGAGATAACAGGAGTTTCTGAGGTTTTTAATGGAGCACTAAGTAGGAGCATCAAGTGAGCAGCTAAACACACTGGAAATCTGGGGAAGGGTTAAGTATGGAGACATCCAAAATGTCATGGCTACTCTGTAGACCAAGGTGAATGAGTTGTGGGTCACATTTACGAGGAGCAATTTTCTGGTTATGGTAGTAAAGCTGTTAGAGTACCAAGGAGAAGGGGTTAGGGACTCAGGACTGGCTCTCTTGTTTGGATACCTGGGTGATGGTATTGGACTTCACACAGAGGTGAGGGAGGTAAGTGATCATGAAAGGAGAGTGTGCCGGAAACAGGATAGTCTGGCAGATAGCCAAAGTTTCCAGTGGAAAAATAGACATGAGATAGATGCAGAAGCTTAGGAGTAATTAAAGGCAACATGATACTCAGGCCTGAGTTGGTATTTATATACCACTCTATGAACTCCACCAGAATCTTGCAAGGACTTTGATGGGATGTGGCATGTTTTGTTCAGCCTGGAGAGTGAAGTTATCTGTGACCTACAGATGTTGTCACCTGTAATAGTCACTAGGCCTGGGGTGGGCCACTAGTGAGGCTTGTCTTTGAGTGAGGTTTAGGTGGACAGAGGAAGGTTGTAAATGCTGAGGGGACATCAAGTGCTGCACAAGCTGAAGAGGATCATGGATATTTTGAGATCCACATATGTTTCTATGTAGCTAGGTCTGAGGCAAGGAAAGGAGCTGGACAGGGAGGGCTTCATAGAAGGATTTTGGGCTGCCATTGCTATTGGAAACAGTGGTAGGTCTAGGGTAATAGTGGATGCTGTCACCCAATTGTGGCATTAAGGCCTAAAACTAAGGCCCAGTATTATGTACTGCCTTTACCTGTGGTGAAAGCTAGAGGGACTCAAATGGCCTGACTGAAAGTTCTCCACACTTTTTTGCCACTGATAGGTCTGCTGGTCAAACAATCTTCGCATCAGAGGGACCAGATGCAGTTTTTGCTTATCCCTCTGTATGGGTTTCTGTTCCCTCCCAGCCCACAGAGTTATTCAAACAAACAGTCACATCCTTTCACAGGAACCAGTAGGTACCCCACCTTCTTGATTCTGTAAAGCTTACATCCTATAGCTACTGATTGTTCACTCTTTTTCATAGTGCAATCTTTATATGGCCCTGTGTGGTTTGTGGTGTCCTCCTCTCCCAGGCTGTGAATATATGTGATTAATAAACTGCTGTCTATCTCCTCTGTATAGAGTCAGGTGCTATGTGTTTAGCCATCCCCATAACCTTGAGATGAGAATCCCACCCTCACTAGTGGGGTGGAGAGGAGAGGAGGTGATTAAAATACAAGTAACATGTAGGTAGGTCTTTGGTGTGGAAAAGTGAAGTGTTGCTGACCATAGGCATGTGGCTGTCGGATCCAGTCTCAAGAATTATGTATACTTGGAGAAGGAGTATGCCTAATGATGCCAGGGCCCTGGTTCGAGACTTAATATGACCTTACACCAGTGAAATAGCCTGGCATGAGTGGGTGGAGCCCTCTATACCAAGTCCACAACTTGGATATCTGCTTATCCACTTGCCTTTTCTTGCTGATGGCCAGACACTGTGATCATGAGAAGACAACAGTACCAAATGGCACCAGGGCCTGGTTTGTCCTTTGAGTTGAGGAGATTGGGAGGAGGATGGGCATGGGGTAAAGGTGTGAGGGAAGGGGTTATGGGTTCTTGGGAGAGGAGCTTTTTTGTGGTTTCATCTGTTCCCATCATGCCAGGACAGGGTGAGCTTTGACGATGTGGCTGTTTACTTCTCCTCGGACGAATGGGATCTCCTTGATGAGGCTCAGAGACATCTGTACCATGATGTGATGCTGGAGAACTTGGCACTTATAACCTCCTTGGGTAAGGTCCTCAAACTCACCCCTGTGCTATGAACTAGTCTCTTTCCCTTTTTCCTCAGGAGCAGATCTATCTTCACATCAGGACCATGGGCATTGCTTCATTTTCCAGTTAGATACTGTGGTTGGTTGGGCTGAGGTGTGTGTACTGCTGTCTACTTCCTTCAGCAGCCCACACCTGCTTCCCTGCATATCTGTAGGAAAAGAATCAGGGTCAGAAGCACCTATTAGTGAACCTAATAGATAGACTTATTTGCCTTTTCCTTGACTGCATGACTTTGTCCAGATGTAAGGCACCTCTGTGCCTGGGTTCTGCTCCCCTCTTCTAACTGACATCTCCTCATGCCTGCCTGTGCCAGCAATTGCCATTACTGACGTGGTTACTCCTTACATAGACCATGGATGGTTCTTGCAAGATCCTCTTCCAAAGTTCTCTGTGTAATACTTTTCTTTCCTGTTGGCCATCATGTGCTGAGTTGTTCTGGACTAATGCTGGCTGCTCATCTTTCCTGTCTTTTCTTTAGTACTTATACCATCAAGATGCTATGCATTTGTTCATTGGGGTGTTGGGTTGGTTTGGAAAGCCATGGTTCACAGGCTGTCCCACATCCAGCCACAGCAAGATAAACTCAGAGGGAGCTTGGCTCTGAGGAGTGGCACCCTGGGGTAAGATATGATGTCAATGCTATGTTCAAATCATACCAGAAACCTATTCTGTTTGATTAGTATTTTGATGCCAGTGGCCACAATTCATTTCTGTCTTTCCTTCACCTTTCTTGACACTCAACAATTTGTCAACTCTATCACTTGTCACTTCTACTCTTCCAACCTTGGGTTAACCTCACATTTCTGAACTCCACGTTTCACTCATTTTTTTCACTGCTCTATCTGCAGTGCTTTCTACATTGGCCCCTTTGTGTTATGTGGTGAGATATGTACATAGTCTTATCAAATAGTCCTTGAACACCAGTTGCCCTGTTACAGTTGTCTTCTTGGGTATTGACATGTTCTTCTATGCTGCATTCATGTGTCACCATCAGACAGGTTCCTCTGGAAAGTTGTTAGTATAGAAATGAAGTGTAGACCCTGTTTCTCCCCTCTATGTCACAGTGCATGGTCATGTGCTTCACCTCATGAGGACTTTCTCATTCTGTGTTCTTTATAGCCCATACTGCTAAGCAGGCCCATCCTCAACCTGAACCAGCTCCCAGTCACATGGACTGATTCATGGGTTTGTTAGCTACACACTTGTATAGTACCTGCCCCCTCCCACAAAAGTCAGCATGCACTTCACTAGCATTTCTTGCTTTCAGGTAGTTGGCATGGAGCTCAGAATGAGGAAGCATCTGAGCAGAGCGTTTCTGTGCAAGGAGTGTCACAAATCAGGACTCCCAAGGCAGGTGTGTCTCCCCAGAAGGCCCATCCTTGTGAAATGTGTGGTGTGGAGTTGAGAGACATTTTGCACTTGACTGAGCACCACGGAACACATCATGGGCAGAAATTGTACAAGATTGGGGCATGTGAGAAACAGTGGTATTTCAGTGCAGAATTTCAACATCAGAAGCAGCACGTTGGAGAGAAATGGTTCAGAAGAAACATGGGCAAAGCCTCATTTGTGAAGGACTGCAAATTCTGTGTGTCAGGGAAGCCCTTTTCCTGTGGGAAGATTGTGAGGGATTTCCTGGCCAACTCAACATTTCTCCAGCATCAGGCCACACATTTCAGGGAGAAGCCAAACAGGAGAACTGAATGTGGAGCAGCCTTTCACAGGGGAAAAACTCATTACAACTCTGGAGAATATATGAAAGACTTTAATTGCAGACGCACACTTGTTCAGCACCAGAGAGTCCGCACTAGAGAAAGATGCTACATGTGCAGTGAATGTGGAAAATCTTACAGCAAAAGCTACAGCCTCAATGACCATTGGAGAATTCACACTGGGGAAAAGCCTTATGAGTGTGGAGAATGTGGGAAGTCCTTTAGGCAAAGCTCTAGCCTCATTCAGCACCGGAAAGTTCACACTGGAGCAAGGCCTCATGAGTGTGATGAATGTGGAAAATTATTTAGCAACAAGTCTAACCTCATTAAACATCGGAGAATTCACACTGGAGAAAGGCCTTATGAGTGTAGTGAATGTGGGAAATCCTTTAGTGAAAGCTCTGCACTCCTTCAACACCGCAGTGTTCACACTGGAGAAAGGCCCTATGAGTGCAGTGAATGTGGGAAATTCTTTACCTACCACTCCAGTCTCATAAAACACCAGAGAGTTCACTCTGGATCAAGGCCTTATGTGTGCAGTGAATGTGGGAAATCCTTTACTCAAAATTCCAGCCTTATTGAACACCGGAGAGTTCATAGTGGAGAAAGGCCTTATAAGTGCAGTGAATGTGGGAAATCTTTTAGCCAAAGCTCTGCACTTCTTCAGCATCGGAGAGTTCACACTGGAGAAAGGCCTTATGAATGCAGTGAATGTGGGAAATTCTTTACTTACAGCTCCAGTCTCTTAAAACACCAGAGAGTTCACACTGGATCAAGGCCTTATGAGTGTAGTGAATGTGGGAAATCTTTTACTCAAAATTCTAGCCTCATTAAGCACAGGAGAATTCACACTGGAGAAAGGCCTTATGAGTGCAGTGAATGTGGGAAATCTTTTAGCCACAGCTCTAGCCTCATTAAACACCGGAGGGTTCACACTGGATAAGGACCTTATGAGTGCAGTGAATTTGGGAAATTGTTTAGCCATAGTTCTAACATCAATGACCACTAGAGTGTTCACACTGGAGAAAGGCTTTATGAGTATTTGAATGTGGGAAATTATTACATTCAACTCCAGGCTCTTAAAACACCATAATGTAATATTGGATGAAGGCCTTATGAGTGGCAAATGTGGAAAATAGTTTAGTGAATTGTAGTAGTATCATTACACTCCAGAGGATTTACAATAGAAAAAGACCTTGTAAGTATAAT
Source organism: Lyroderma lyra (assembly GCA_004026885.1). NCBI lineage: Eukaryota > Metazoa > Chordata > Mammalia > Chiroptera > Megadermatidae > Lyroderma > Lyroderma lyra. Next base: position 99,463 of record PVJL010004955.1, read on the forward strand.
GAATGTGAGAAGGCCTTCAGTCAAAGGACTTACTGGATACCACAGATTTCAAGTGGGAGAACTGCCTTAACTGCACAGCTATGTACTATTTCTTTGTTCAGTATGACAACACTGGAGGAGATCCCTTAGGAAGGTTCCTTTTGCCTGTATTTAACTTCACGCATTTGAACATCCACATAAATTCCAGGTATATGGAAACTGTAATGCGGTTATTAACCTGCCCAGGGCCATTGCCAAATGTATGTCACTGCCAGTTCTACAGCAGAAGCCATTTCAAGTCTACCTCCTGGCTGTGCAATGTTTACTCATCCTAAATGTTCAGGGAAGTGACCCCAATGTTCTCTCAGTTGCATGACAATCCATGAGTAGCCTGAGCACTTAACTCTTTTCCATTGTTTTCCTCTGATGAGTTAGGACATGGACCTTTCCCAGTTTTGACCTATAGGGTTCTGTCAGATGTTGGACTACATTTTTCAGGGATGTTGGTCTCACATGACTCCTGTGATGGCATTTTCCAGCCTCTAAGACACCAACCCAGGAACTGTGCCTACCATTGCTCTTGTTTGTATGACAATAAAGGCCTTATTATTTAACCTATCATTAATCTTGGGAATTCTAGTCACTGTATGGGGTGTTTTGAAATTAACTGGGTTTGCTAGCATGAAGGAGTGAACAGCTTTGGCTGGGATCCCGAACTTAGTGTGCCTGAGGGTATAATACAATGCACAATATAAGAAAGGACTGCAGAGCTTGGTAGTTGTAATTTGTAGCTTGGATGCTATATTTTGTAGGTTCAGAGTTAACCTGAGGAGGAGCCATTGTGAAAACTTTTATTGCTTCTGAGAGCAACATGAACTTGTTCTCTTGTTTATAGGGGATGTTGTATCATGCTCGGCACTAGTGAGGGAACATCTGTCCCCTAGGTCCTACAGTGGAGCTACAGGCCCTGATGATCTGAATTCTGTAGGGTAATGTCACTGATGTTAAAATCGTAAGGGTCAGGAGAATGGTCATTGTTACAGAAGCACTGGGTTAATAGTGGAGGAAACCACAACAAACTGGTTAGAATACACTTCTTAAAAGGTTGTCTATAGTGGTTAGTCACTATGACCTCCAGAATTGTGTATTTTGAGTAGCGGAGGGTGTTGGTAGAGAAAAGAATCTAAATGTTTTATGGATTCCTATGGCCCCTCTGGGCTGTTCATCTCTGGCTGTTGCTAAGCAAGAAAATGAGAGAAGGGGAACTTCCCTGATGGTGTAGTGGCTTAAGGCTTCGGCGCTGGCGCTGTCAGTGCTGCGGTCTGAGTTCGATCCCCAGCCAGGGAGCTACCCACATACCAAAAAGCAAAAAAAAAAGAAAAAAAGAAAATGAGAGAAGGAAGATCTTGGTCCAATAATGTAGTCATCATGACCCAACCGCTTTCCTGTTGAATAAACTGGAAACAACCTTCATTGCTTGTCTATTTTTGTTGCCACCGGGGCAAGTGCCCTGAGGAGAGAGATTGTGGAGTCAGTATGGTTGCCAAACCTGATATTCTGGTGAGCAGAAAATCCAAACTTCAATGTGAACCACATTTTTAAAGTTTTAATGAGGTATAAATGACATGCAATAATCTGTCCATATTTAAACTGTGCAATTTGACAACTTCTGAGAATGCATAAACCCATGAAACCACCAATCATACTAAACCTTTCCATCACCCCCAGATTTACCTTGTGTTCTTTAATAATCTATTTTCCAGGTAGCCATTTATTTTCTTTTTGTTGTAATAATTTGCATTTTCTAGAATTGTTTATGATCAAAATCATAATATTTATCTTTTCTTTGGGTGGCCTCGTGACATATTTTGAAATTCATCAGTGGTGTTTATAAGAGTAGTTTATTCTTTTTGTATTGTTCAGAAGTGTATTACATTGATGTACCGCTATCTGCTTATGGATATTTTTATTATTTTCAATTTTGGCCTCTGCAAATATAGCTGCTACAGAAATTGGACACAGTTCTTCATATTTATATGTTTCCTTTCTCTTGCTACTACCTCCAAGTACAATACCTCAGTGAGAGTGTAGGTAAATATACAACTTTAAGAAACACCAAATTTTCATCTAAAACAATTGTTCCTTCTGTGTTCCTACCAGCAGTGTATGTGAGTTCCAGTTCTTCCATGTTTTGCTAATAGTGAATATGACTAGTTTTTAAATTTTTTACCCTTTTAGTAAATGCATAGCATATCTTACTCTGGTTTTAGTTGCATTTCCCTAATATTTTTGACTCAAGCATAGCTAATGTGCAAGAAATATGTGGGAAGAGTAAACACATTTTTAAACAGTATAAAGAATCTACAAGCCAAATCTGGATTGTGGCACATTCTAACGAACAGATGCCTTAGCAACTTCATCACAGGAATAATAATTAAAAATTGATAATGGTACATATAAGTTAAAAGACTTCCAAGGCACACCTAATAATTGCCTAAGGATAAATTTTGAATCCAGGTTATAATCAGTCTGCATTAAATAATGAATACAGCTGACAAAATCTAGCACTTAAAACAATTATCATAATTTTAAATATTTTGATTTTATGTTCCAAATTTATTGGAGTTACATAAGAGCCTTTACATTTTAGAAACACATTCTGAAGGGGTTATGTGTGCAACTATACAGTGTCTGGGATTATAAACCCCTAAATCAAGCTTCTCTAACTCATGGCCCAGGACAGCTTTGAATGCAGCCCAACACAAATTCGTAAATTTAAAACATGAGATTTTTTTTTGTGATTCTTTTTTTAATTAGCTCATCAGCTATCATTAGTGTATTTTATATGTAGCCCAAGACAATTCTTCCAATGTGGCCCAAGGGAGCCAAAAGATTGGACACCCCTGCACTAAATTCCTGGGAGATAGATGGAACAATAATGGTATAAATGGATGAATAATGACTTCCTTAATATAGTCTTTTCCATTTTCAGATATATTTGAAAATAGCCTTTACAAAGGGTGGAATATGTTTTTATGAGTAATCTCATATCACGAGGACAGATTTAAAGAGATAAAAGGAAACTTGTAGTTTTAATACTTTTAAGTATGTAAATGTCAAAATTATATTTTAAATGAGCAGTTTAATTATGTCTGAATTAAAGTTTAAAAAACAAAAATGTGTCAGTTTCTAATTTTTTCCATTTTCATAGATATTTTTGTATGTATGGCCATATTATTTTATTTGACCTAATATACAAATTCTAAGGTTTTGAGGGCCCTCTGTAGCCTTAAAATAGAAACCATTAGTGTTGAACCATAGAAAGTTGGAACAGGAAAAAACCTTAAATGTCACAAGACCCATTTTCCTCTATTTGCCAATAAGTAAATTAGCTATTTAGTAGCAAGATTGGAAATAAAACACAGGTTTACTAATCCTCAATCCAATGCTTTATTTTGTTTCATATTTACATTTTTAATTTTTTTAAAGATCACTTTTTTAGAGCAGTTTTAGATTCATAGCAAAATTAAGAGGAAGGTAGAGATTCCCATACTACACACACATACACACACGCGTGCGCATACACATGCACATGTGCACACAGCCTCCTTCATTGTAACATCTCCCATGGCATATCTTTTACAACTGATAAACATTCATTGACATATCAATAATGGACCCAGAGTCCATTATTCATGTTAGGGTTCACTCTTGGTGATGTGCTCTCTGAACAAATGTATAATGATAGATATCCACCATTAGAGTATCAAGTAGAATTTTTTCACTTCCCTAAAATCCCCTTGTATTCTGTCTAGTCATGCCTCCCTCATCCTTGCATTATCTGGGAAACACTAATCTTTTTTCTGTGCCCATAGTTTTGCTTTTTCCAAAATGCCATATAGTTGGAATCATACAGTGTATAGTCTTTTCAGATTGGCTGTTTTTACTTAGTAACATGCTCTTAAGGTTTCCATGTCATTTCTTGATAGTGCATTTCTTTTTAGAACTAAATAATATTTTATTGGATGGACCACTGAAGGACATCCAATGGAATACTGTGCATCTACTGAAGGACATCTTGGTTGCTTTCAAGTTTTGTCAATTATGAATAAAGTTGTTGTAAACAATCATGTGCAGGTTTCTGTGTGAATACAGTTTTTCATTTCCTTTGGGTAAATACCAAGGAACACAGTTGCTGGATTGTATGTTAAGAGTATGTTTAGTTTTGTAAGAAATTGCCAGAGTGTCTTCCAAAGTGGCTGAACTGTCCTCACCAACAACAGGTGAGAACTCTTATTGCTCCACATCTTTACCAGCATTTGGTGTTTTCAGTGTTCCAGATTTTGGCCATTCTGACTGGTGTGTAATGGTGTGCCACTGAGGATTTTGACATGAGAAATACTGGTTTAAAGTTTTCTTATAATATCTTTGGTTTGGGTATTTGGGTAATATTAGTCTTTTAGAACAACTTAGGAATTCCTTCTGCTTCTGTCTGAAAGACATTATAAATCATTGGTATAATTTCTTCCTTAAATGTTTAGTAAAATATGAGATCTGACCATTAAGTTTGCAAACTCATCCTAGAAAAAGTGCTACATACCTCATTGCTGAATATCACTATGGTCATCTTTAAAGTATTCCCCTTGGGAAGCTATGCACCAATGCCTTCAAAGCAATTTGGAATTCTTTCTAAAATGGCCATCAGAACTGTCATATTACCCTTGATGTACTGAATGTCATCAAAATGTCTTCCTTTCAATATTTCCTTTATCTTCAAGTAAAGAAAAAAGGTACTGGGGGCCAGATCAGGTGAGTAGGGAAGGTGTTCCAATACAGTTATTTGTGTACTGGCTAAAAACTCCCTCACAGAGAGTGCCATGTGAACTGGTGTGTTGTGATGCAAGAGCCATGAGTTGGTGGCAAAAAGTTCAGATCATTTTCATCTAACTTTTTCACATAGCTTTTTCAGCACTTTCAAATAGTAAACTTGGTTGACTGTTTGTCCAGTTGGTACAAATTCATAATGAACAATCCTCAGATGTCAAAAAAGGTTAGCAACATCTTTTTGACTCTTGATTTAGACTGATAGAACTTTTTTGGTCATGGAGAAGTCATCATTCCATTGTGCACTTTGACACTTTGTTTCAGGGTTATATTGGTACACTCATGTTTCATCAAAACAACTCAGTGAATTTTTGCAATGTTTTTGTCAGTTCTGCTTGTTACTGACCTCTTTTCATCAGTGATGCTTTCTCTCCTCAGAAAAATGTTTAATTACTTGTATACTGCCATTCTCTTCATGGCATTATCCCCATAAACTTGGACTAACATGTCCCTGATTTCACTTTTACTAAGTTTAACAAGAAATCTAATGTTTGTTCATTGCTCTAATTTAAGCTGCAACATTCTCATGACAACACATAAAAACATGCAATAACAATAATGAACACAATTCAGCACAACACTGCCACACATCAACAAGAACACAGTTGTGAAACAGATATACCAAGGTTATGAAACCTTACCAAGTTTTTTGTACAGTGCTGCCAATGTAAGTGCACAGTGGCAAGTTCACAGATTTAATTGTCAGTCCAATGAACCCATTTGAGTATGGTGTGTTCTTGTGTTAGAAGGTATTATTGATTCAATTTCTTCTCTTCCTTTATCTCTTTTTTCTTTACTATTATTATTCTTGTTACTCCTACTCCAACAGTTCTCAGGTATTTTCTGTTCTTCAGTCTTTTTGTTTTCAGTTTTGGAGGTTTCTGTTAAAATATCCTCAAGTCAAATTCTTTTTCTAGCTGTGTCCAGTCTAATAAGCCCATGGAAATCTATTACAGAGGGGGGTTTTTGTTTGTTTGTTTGTTTTTATGTCTAGCATTTCTCTTTGGTTCTGTTTTAGAGTTTCCATCTCAATTTACATTGCTCATCTGTTCTTGCATGCTGCCTACTTTATCCAATAGAGCCCTCAGCATATTCATCATAACTGTTCTAAATTCCTGGTCTCAAATCCCACATCACTGCTTTGCCTGACTCTGGTTCTGATGCTTGCTTAGTCCCTTCAAACTTATTTTATTTTATTATGCCTTGTAAAAAAAAAAATTTTTTTTTATGCTAGGCATGATGTACTCAGTAAAAGGAACTATTGTAACTAGACCTTTTATTCTTTGATGTTAGGGTGTGCAGAGATGGGAAATGTTCTGTGGCCCTATGATTAAGTCTCAGTATTTTCCTTTTTGCATTGTAATTTTCTTTTTAACCTATGACTTCTTCGGAGTATATTTTTAACTTCTTATTTATTTATTTATTTATTTATTTATTTATTTATTTATTTATTTATTTTTGCTTTTTGGTATGTGGGTAGCTCCCTGGCTGGGAATCGAACCCAGGCCGCAGCGCTGACAGCGCCAAGCGCCGAAGCCTTAAGCCACTACACCACCAGGGAACTCCCCGGAGTATATTTTTAAAGTTTCTAATCTTAGCAAGTTTTGTTTTGTTAGTATAATAGTTCAAAGTTTTATTTGCTTTTATTTAAATTTTTTTCATTGCCATATAACATAGATCTTAGTCTGTTACTGAATTAGTACTAGACTCTCAATTTCATACATGTCTTTTCAGTTCCCCTCCACCTGATGTGGGACAGGATGGCTAAAATGGGCTGGAGTTGGGTATTTCCCTTCCCAGGTCACTTAATCTCTCCTTAGTTTCTCCTGGGGACAGATTGTAACGAACAAATGCTTGGGCATATTTCAGAATAGTTTCTTTTCCCTCTTCCTGCTGGAAGCATGCCAGGATTTTTCTCCCATGTTCACCACAAGAACTGGGAGGGAGGCTCTTGAGCCATTTTCCTGCTCAAGCCTGCTCCTATCTCTTTGGAGGGTACTTTCTCTTCAATAAACTATCTCTTTGTTTCACCTCTTAAAAAAAAAATTAAAAAAAAAAGGAGTTCCCTGGTGGTGTAGTAGCTTAAGGCTTCGTCGCTGGCGCTGTCAGCACTGCAGCCTAAGTTCGATTCCCAAAAAAGAACTAGAAGGGAAAACTCCACAAAAGTGGGAGTGAGGTTCTCCCCATGATTGGATTCTCCTCGAGTTTTTATCTCAGACTTTTTCCACTGAGCCTCTGGCACTTGTAAATTATACATCATGTTTCCCAGCCCAGGGGCTGCTTCCCAAGGTGGTTTCAGTTTGGAAGTTCCTGCTTCAGTAAGTAGTGATTCCCTTTTTTTTTTTTTTTTTTTTTTTTTTTTTTGCCTGTTAGGATCTCCAGTTTGGGGGCAGTGGTTTGCCCTTTGTCTGTACTTCTTTTAGGCATCTGTTAAGTTTACTTTTTTAGTTTGTTCAGTTTTTACTTGTTCAGAGGGAGTGGAAACTTCCAGCTACTTACCTGCTGGACTAGAAACCAGAGGTACCTTCCTGCCCTTTTTATTTCATTCTTCTCAACAAATAAAATTACTGCTGCAGTGACACTGCAATGGGCTGAGTGTTTGTGTTACCCCAAAATTCATCTGTTGAAATCCTAACCCACAAAGGTGATGATGTTAGGAGGTGGGAACTTTTGGAGGTGCTTAAGTCATGAGAATAGAACCCTCATAAATGGAATCAGTGCCTTTCAAAAAGAGGTTCCAGAGAGATCTCTAACTAATCTCTTCCTTGTCAGGACACAGCAAGAAGTCTGCAACCCTAAAGAGGGTCCTCGCCAAAACTTGTAAAAAATATTAGCACAGTATTATAGTTTATGTAAGATTTCATTTGTAATGTTTTAATATTTATAAATTATATACATTGGGTTTGTAGGTCAGCTAAGTTATTATTTCTGCAAGTTATTATATCTTCTCAGTGTCTGGACAGAAGCATCCTTCATTCTGTCTCAGTCATTTCTCTCTCTGTCCTGAATGTCCACACAGCTTCCCAGCTCCAACTCTTCACACACACTTTTCTCTCTCATTGGAATACTCTTTCCATCACTTTATAGTGAGTAAATCACTGCTGAATATTTACTTCAAACACAAAAATATATATTGTCAAGCAATCTTTTCTTGAGGCTTTAGACTAGTTCAAGCCCACTGGTTAGTTTCTTTTTCACCTAAACTTGACCTCCCAGCACTTACAGTGATTTAAATTATTTATACAGATATATGCAAAAGTGCTGTGTGGTGGCTAAACTATTTTTTTAAACCAAAGCTAGATGCCACCAATTGTAAAATAGACCTTTATTTTATAGGCAATTCAGAAAGAAAAACTCTTTGTGATAAGGCATCTTAATGATAGTTTCATATGGTGTAAGAGTTGGTTACATGGTCTCCTCTTAGTATCAAGTTGTTCACATTCTTAAGGTTTGGCAGTTTCTCCTGCTATAATTTCTCTGTTAAAGCACTAGGACTGGGATGAAGCCTATACAAACCATGAAATCTATGTCACAACTACTCGGACACAAGTATGACATGATATTCTCTAAATGATGCCACTAATTCAGGGTTGATAGAATAAAGAAAAATGTGTGTCCTAAAATCACTAAAAGCTATTTCACCCGCTGTCAGGGCTGAGGCTACTGATCTAATTTAGCACATCATTGAATTACCTAATAATGCCTAGTTTATGGTAGAAGCTTAGCCTCATGTAATGGATAAATAGACATGAACATTTTTGCTGAGAACACAAACCACTGGACCTTGTGACACATTTAGAGAAAGTTACATTTTCCCCCAGCAGGAAAAATGGAGCCTGGAGACAGAGCCATTATTACTGAGGAGCAGAGAGTGACAAAAGTGGGGAAACATGTTCCCACAGGTACATGTGTATCTGCTGTCACCTTGGGTTATCAACGCATATAAAGTACCAAGATAGAAGGAAAGGAGTAGAAGGTGACAGGTGCACACCAGGGTCAGAGATTTAGGTCTCAGGGGAGTGGGGCAGTTCTGGGTCTGTGACTATATTCTACTTGTATTTTGTACCTTTAGAGGATGCTCACCATAGACCCACTAGCCATGCTATGAGGTTCACACACAATACAGATGAAGAACAACATGAACACATTTGTGTATAAAGAGAAAATAACTTTCCCTGTGAAGGGAAGGAACCAGAATATGTCACCCCAAATAAGCCACTTTGGCACATTGATTACTTTGAGTTCAAGGCCCTTGAGATAGCAGGTGTAAGAAGGGTGCTCTGACTCTCCCTTTTCTTCCTGAAAGCAGGAAATGCAAGGTGAAAAGTGTTCTCTCTGAAGCACAAGGGAAGAAGACATCAGCCTAGAGAGGGTACCAGAGAAATCTGCAAACAAAACCTTATTTTATTATGTTTCCTCCCACATATTTATTTACCTTCCCACAGTTTGCCAACCTTTGGAAGCCTAAAACTGCTTTCCTTTCTCCTGCCATTTCTCTCCAACTGTCTTGTTTATTGTTGAAGATGCTGTAAAAGCTGGAATTCTGAGGTACCCTATTGTGTTACTTCTAACTTAGGTTTCTTCCATGTGAAGTGGGCTCCATACATTGACAAACTATTCTTCTCTTTTTGCTTTTTTTGTTACAGGGCTGTCAGCTGAGAACTCAGAAGGGCAATAAAGGGAACATCATTTTTCTCCCCTTCACCTACTGAAAACAAACATATACATCGTAACTCTTTTACCCTCTGCACCCCCATTCTGTACATCCTGGAGTCAAAAATTGCTGAACCCTGTTTTTTTCAAAGTGCTGATGACCCTTTCTGACAGACACAGTACCTCCCTTATTCCAACTCAAGGAGAGGGTGTTTTGCTAAATTTTTTAAAACTGCAAAAATATACATCACATACAATATATCATTTTGAGGATTTATAAGTGTACAGTTTGCTGGCATTAAGTACATTCACATTCTCTTTGTTGTGTTAACTCTTTTACTTCAATTTTAAAAACAACCCTGGGGTCACAAGTTAAGAGTCATAATTTTCCCAATGACAGGTAGCACAGTAAATTGAAAATGACATGCAATAAATCAGTCATACATGGTCCAAAAATCATTTAACTTCATTGCCTCCAGTGAAATCCTGGCTTTGGAAACCTTGACATCTATCATCAATTTTCTCCACATTCTTCTAACCTTTACTCTCCCTCTTTTTGCCTGACATCTTGTCTGGTCATTCATGGAGAAACTACAGAATTGTTTTCCTAGTTCCTGAGAAAAGAAAATGTACAGGCCCACACCTACCTTATCCTTCACTCCTCCCATCATGTTAGAAAATGTATTCCTCCTGTTAAAAGCCAAATCCAGGCTGAAAGACTTAGATGTAAAGGAAACAAAAATATTGTTTTGAGTTACTCTTTAAAACATCAAAAACAAACACCCTGAAAAAATAGTCAGTGTTAAAAGGGTGCTCTGACTCTCCCTGTTTCCTTCTTGGAAGATGAAATACTGCATTTGTTCATGTATAAGACACCCCTGTATATAAGACAACCCCTACTTTTCTAACCCAGCATTAAGAAATCAATGTCATCCATTTATTTCCATGTATAAGACAACCCCCAACTTTTGGTATAAAAATTTTAGATAAAACATCATCTTACATACAGAAAAATACATTAATACCCACCCCCAGTGGAAGATGCCCTTCTTATGCCAGGAGAATTATATCCTTACTGTCAAGGAGGGAAAGTTGAGAATGAAAGAATTTTTCACAAACATATTCTGTTAAAAATTCTATTCTTTCTTTAACATCCCCACATAGCTTAGTGTCTTTTCCACAATCATATCTCTTTGTTCAACCCAATATAAAGTCATTTAGGTTTTACCAGTTCTTTGGGTCTTCATTTCCTTAAGAGGACTCCCAGGTTACATAAAACAGGAAAGACATCTATATGCTTTCCTCATGTTAATTTGTCTCATGTCTATTAAATTCTCAGGCACAGTCTGAGAAGGTGAAGGAAATGTTTTGCCTTGGTGACATCTTCCTTTCTGGTGTCTCTAAATTCTACCTCCTTCATTGGCTTGATTCTTCTGATTTCTGACAGGGTCTTGGCTACTACCACCTTAAGAAACTATGAATATGGATGGCATATTTCAAAACTAAACTTACTCTTACTCTACAATCCGGCAATCATATGCCTTGGTATTGATTGACCCAAATGAGTTGAAAACTTACATCTCCACTTAAATCTGCACATGATGTTTACAGAAACTTTATTCATAACTGCCAGAACTTGGAGGCAACAAAGATATCTTTCAGGAGGTGAATAGACACATGGACTGGGGTACATCCAGGCAATGAAATGTTATTCAGTGCTCAAAAGAAATGAGTGAGCTATGTAGACATGAGGTGACTGACTGGTGAGAAACCTTAAATGTATATTACTAACTGACAAAAGCCAATCTTCATAGGCCACAAAAGTTATGGTTTCAATTACCTATGACATTCAAGAAAAGGCAAAAGTCTGGGGTGGGAAGGGTATGGGGTGATAAATTGGCAGAGCATGGGATTTTTAATGCAGAAACTATTCTGTGTGATACAGTAATGGTGAGACACACTTGTCCAAACCCATAGAAAGCCAAGAGTGAACCTAATGTAAACTCTGGACTCTTAGTGATCATGATATGTCAGTATAGGTTCATTGAATATAACCAGATACAGCTCTGGGGTGGATGTTAACAGGATAGTGGGGGAGGGAAGGCTCAGAGTACTTGTGTGTATGTGGGTGTGTGTTTGGGAATGAAAGAGCAGCAATGGCAGAACAGGGGCCATAGGAGAACTCTACTCTGCTCAGTTTTTCTGTGAATGCAAAACTGCTCTTTAAAAAAGTATTTTTAAATTTCAGTACTATACCATAATTGGTCCTCTTTGAGACCCCAATTTGTCTATGCCACTTCAGAGCCAAACTTCTGTTAATACTTAATACTTCCAACATGCATCCTTTTAATGTCTTTCACTGCACTCTTATAATTCTCCAGATTGCTCCAAAAACTGCTCTCTCTTGCTGCAGACACCAATGACTTCTGTGATGAACATAAAATGCCCACTTTCCATTTTCCATCTTATTGGACACTCTAGCAGCAGTAAGAGAGGAAACATTTTCCTCTACTCTCTTAAGATCTATGGCTGCACCTAAGATCAAAAATGACATAAGGCAAACTAACAGGAGATGAGCATCCAATTTTTATTAAGTGTTTACATGTACATGGAAGCCTTCACAAGAGAATGAAGACCAAAAAAAAAGTGACCAGAGTGGGAAGCTTTTGTACCTTTTAGACAAAGAATTGATAAGATTTGTCAATTTATAAAGGATTGACAAGACAAAGACATTTGGGCTGTGAGTAGTCCATGGTGAAGAACTAATTAGGAAAATAAAGGTGAGTTTAACAAGGTTTCTTGGTATGGATTGATTACTCAGCCTGAAACTCTGCCTCCCTCTCCCATCTCTGTTGATAGAATGTCACTCTTCCTCCTGGCACAGGGAGGGTCTCTTACACATGGGACTTTTACTTTCTGTTCTCAAGAAGATAAACAAAGGGGGTGCTTAGGTGTCAGAGTCCTTCTTGCACCTGCTGTGTCTTAAGTCCATTGAATTAAAAATAATCAGTGGGCCAAAGAGGCACCTTTTGGGGGTGAGATGTTCTGGTTTCCTTCAGAGCAAGCAGTTTGGGTAAGTAGCCCACCCATCTTTGGTCCTCAGGACCTCACATCTCTGGCTCCATACACTAGAAGGTTCTTTCATTTCTACCTTTCCCAATGCTCCTCTACAGTCTTGTTTGCCAGCATAGGCTTCTCTGACTGCTTCTTAAAATTTCAAGTGCAAGAGAGGGCAAGAAGGTGACCAGGGAGGAGGTTCCTAAAACCTCTCCCAGAAAATACAATTAAATGGCTGTCCAGAAGCAAAGAAAGAAAACCCTGAGTGACACAGTGACAACTGAAAAATACACACATCACAAGAAAACACCTGAAGGTTAGAGAGAGGGGGGTGAGCGGGAGAGAAGGGAGTGAGCAGAGATGGATCGCGACAGGACCCCATCACTGCTAAATAAAGGAACTAGAAAGAAATCAGGGAGCAGCACAATACACGGGAGGGAGGAGGCCAAGAGGTGACAAGAGTGAGAGCCAGAGAGGTGGAACACTGGGAGACTGTGAGGGAGCTGGGCCTTAAAGCAGCATGTTAGGGACAAAGCTTGGGAACCAGCCTCTGAAACTCTTAAGTAGCAAGAAAGCTGAATGAGGCCTCTAAACAGCTGCAGGCCAAAATAAAGCCTCAGATACAGCATCTCAGCTCCCAGTGCCCTTGCAGCTCACAACACGCATGTGCGTGGCTCCTCCTCAGGGCCGCGGTTCCCAGCTCATGCTGGAGGCATGCTGGCCACCCTCACATGGTCTGTGGCATCAGGTCCATGGCTTTAGACCTGTGGCTGGTGCACACTTCTAGTGCCCTCACGCAGTGTGTACTTGCAGGCTCAGCCCAAACAGCTGCTGTGGAAACAAGTTGCTGGCACACAGCCGGGGTAAAGCACTGGAGAGGAAAGAGAGGCAAATTTGACAGCATTTGCCCCAACCAGAGAAAGTGGCCTTGGCCTGCATCCCATCAGCCTCCCTCATCTCCCCAGCTTCCCCAGCAAAGAGCAGGAGGGGGCGCCACTGCAGTGTGCATTTTGTTGGCCTCTCCCCTCTCCTACAGCCTCCCCAATGAACTGCAGGAAGCAGAGGGACCTCGAATACATGTGCCTCACCTCCAAACACAGCTGGAGACCAGAGATAAGTCTAAAACACCTCCCATCTCTCCCAAAACTTGCCCCTCCAGTGTCAATTAGTGTTTGCTCTACAGCAAGACACCACAAAAATACTAATCAGAGAAGGAAAGAGAGTTCCTGGGCTCTGCTGAATATAAAGTCCTCATACCAAGGAAGAAGTACACAGCGGACAATATGAGTACCTTAGGATTTAAAAGCGGCTCAGAAAGAAGATGAAAAATCTCCAGAAAAGGATCTCATAGACCTAGAAATTTATGAACTAAGTGACAGAGATTATAAAGTAGCCATTCTAAAGGCTCTGAAAGAAATGAAAACATACTGGCAGAACACCATAGCTGAGATGAATGATCTCAGAAAGGAAATCCATGAACAAAAGGAACAATTTAACAAAGAAATTCAGGAAGAAGGAGATGGAAATTTGAGAGATAAATAATACAACAAAAGAAATGAAATAACTGCCATAGGAAACAGGACCAACCAGATGGAGGAAAGAATTAGTGATACTGAAGATCTGAACATGGAAATATCTCAGAAAGAGGAAGATGGGGAATATAGAACCAAAAGGATTGAAAGAACTCTGCAAGAACTATCTGACTTCATGAGACAAAACAACATCAGGATAATGATTAGAAAAAGGAGCAGAGCACCCTACAGAGGATATACTCAAGCAAATAATACATGAGAACTTTCCAAACCAATGAAAAGATTTGGAACCCCAAATTCAAGAAGAAAATAGGCCCTCTAGATACCTGAACCCTTACAAATCTTCTCTAAGAAACATGGTATTAAAGATGTCCCAAACTAAAGATAAACAGACAATTCTCAAGGCAGCCAGGGAAAAAAGAACTATAACCTTTAGAGGAAAACCCATCAGGCAGGCATCATATTTCTCAGCAGAAACTCTACAAGCCAGGAGAGAATGGAACCAAATATTCAAAATTTTAAAAGAGAGAAACTTTCAGCCAAAAATGAATTATCTAGAAAAATTATCCTTCAGACATGAAGGAGGAATATAGACGTTCTCAGACACACAGAAGCTGAGGGAATTCGCCAGCACAAGGCTGGCACTTCAAGAAATACTGAAGGAGGCTCTTCAACCTGAAACAAAACATCAGGACAAATGGAGTAGAGTTGAGGCAATAAGAAACAAAAACAAAACAAAACAAAAGTAATGGACACAAGAAATTCTTACATATCAATCATCACTCTAAATATTAATGGATTGAACTCACCAATAAAAACACACAGAGTAGCAAACTGGATTAAAAAACAAAACCCTTGGGAGTTCCCTGGTGGTGTAGTGGCTTAAGGCTTTGGCGCTGTCAATGCTGCGACCTGGGTTCACTTCCCAGGCAGGGAACTACCCACATACCAAAAAAAAAAAAAAAAAAACCCATTCATATGCTGTCTCCAAAAGACACACCTCAGCCTTGAGGACAAACACAGACTCAGTGAAAGGATGGGAACCAATACTCCAAGCAAATGGTAACCAGAGAAAAGCAGGAGTTGCCACTCTGATATCTGATAAAATAAACTTCAGGTTAAAAAAGATAACAAGTGGAGTTCCCTGGTGGTGTAGTGGCTTAAGGCTTCGGTGCTGTCAACGCTGTGGCCTGGGTTCAATTCCCAGCCAGGGAACTACCCACATAAAAAAAATAAAAATAAAAAAGATAACAAGAGATAAAGGTGCATATTACATAGTGATAAAAGGCACAATAAAACAACAAGAAGATTTGACACTAATTAATATATATGCTCCCAACCAGGAAGCACCAAAATTTACAAAGCAACTACTAACAGATCTGAAAGGAGAAACTGACAAAAGCACAATCATTGTGGGAGACTTACACACCTCCTGAACAGCCATGAACAAATCATCCAAACAGAAAATAAATAAGGCAATAATCAGCTCTAAATCACACATTACAGCAATTGGACATAATTGACATTTACAGGACACTTTATCCAGCAAAAAGAGACTATGCCTTCTTTTCTAGTGCACGTGGAACATTCTCAAGGATAGATCACATGCTGGAACACAAAAGTAGCCTCAACAAATTATTCAAGAAGATTGAAATCATAACAAGTGCATCCTCAGACCACAAAGGTTTGAAATTGTAAAAGGAAAGCAGGAAAAAACCACATATACATGAAGATTAAACAACATCTTATTTAAAAATGACTGGATAAAAGAATAAATAAAAGAAAAGATTTAAAAATAACATAGAAACTGGGGAGCAAAATTGTGTAACTATAGAAGGTTGCAGGTCCACCTAGTCCAGGCCATGTCTGGCTGTCCCACTCCAGAAGGAAACTGTTGCTCATGGCAATGCAGCGCACAGGACAAGGAACATCCAAGATACCTCATCTCAGATCTTTGCAAACAGTTTTACCATTTGGGCTGGGTCACCAGGACTGGAGGAGGAATTAGCTTGAAGCATGGCAATGAAATCTACATTGCTTCTTCAGGAGTGCAAAACAAATGGATTCAGCCTGAAGACATGTTTGTTTGTGACATCAATGAACAGGACATAAGTGGACCTCCGCCATGTAAGGTTTTAAAAAAGAGCCAGTGCACTCCTCTTTTTGTAAATACTTACATCATGAGAGGAGCTGGCATGGTGATTCACATGCACTCTAAAGCTGCTGTCATGGCCACCCTTCTCTTTCCAGGATGGGAGTTTAAAATTACACATCAAAAGATGATAAAAGGAATAAGGAAATGTATCTCTGGAGGGTATTACTGATATGATGATATATTGATGGTACCCATTATTGAGCATACACCTGAGGAATACACTCAAAGAACAAATGGATCGTGCCATGAACGATCCAGACTCCTGTGCAGCACTGGTCAGACGTCACAGAGTCTATGTCTTGGGAGAAACGTGGGCAAAGGCTAAAACCATGTGTGAGTGTTATGACTATTTGTTTGATATTGCTGTAACAATGAAGAAAGTGGGACTGGATCCTACACAGTTTCCAGTTGGAGAAAATGGAATTGTATAAGCTAGATGGAAGTTTATCTACAGAGACAAAGCTTATCTTAATCATTACTTAAATGAAACTTGACTATGTTTTTAAATCAATTGAAAATTTCCATGATGCCATTAATTTGTCACTAAATGCTGAAGGTGATCACCCTGAATCTCTTCTAATATTGGATGCCATTTGCTTAAATCCTTGGAATTTTAAATGACAATGCAGTGGAATAAAAATTTTATGATAAATAAAATTAAAAAAAATATATAGAAACTAGTGACAATGAAAATACAACATATCAAAATTATTGGGACACAGTGAAAGTGGTAATAAGGGGGAAATTTATATCACTACAGGCCTATCTTAAGAAACAAACAAAAAAAAAATCACAAGTAAACAGCTTAACATTCCATCTTAAAGAACTAGAAAAAGAAGAGCAGACAAAATTCAAAGTCAACAGAAGCAGAGAAACAATAAAACTTAAAGCAGAGCTAAACCAATTAGAGAACAGAAGGACAATAGAAAAAAGTAGGGGAGGAGGACAAGATGGCAACCGGAGAGGTGGTCCCTAAAGCCTCTCCCAGAAAACACAATTGAACGCCACCCAGGAGCCAAGAAAGAAGACTTTTGGTGACAAAAAACAGCAGCTGAGACATCCACGTATCGCAAGTAAACACCTAAAGGTTGGAGAGAAAGGGGCAAGCAGGAGAGAGGGGAGGTAGCAGAGACGGATTGAAACAGGACCCAATTGCGGCTGGCTGCAGTACATGGGAGGGGAAAGCCAAGGGGCAACAAGAGGAAAAGCCCTAGCAAAGAGGCAGAATAAGTGGGAGTCCATTGGGGAGCTGGGCTGGGGAGCTGCAATTTGGAGCGGCGAGTTGGGGACAGACCTTGGGTGCCAGCCTCTGGAACTCTTGAATGGTAGCAGGGCTGAGCGAGGACTCTGAACTGCAGAGATGACATCTTGGCTCTAGGCTCCCTTGGGACCCACAATGCAGGCGCGTGCAGCTCCTGCACAGGGCTGCGGTTCCTGTTCCCAGCCCACTGTGGGGGCGAGCCAGCTGCCCTGTGGACAATGCAAGGCCCCTAAACAGACAGGGCTGCGGCTCCCGTTCCGGCCCGCTGCAGAGGCGGACTGGCTGCCGGCGTGGTGTGCACAGCTCCTGTGCAGGGTTCCTTCCTACCGCGGGCTCAGACCCACAGCTTCAGACTTGTGTGCATGCCTGCTGGCACGCCCCTGGGTCCTAAAAGCAGTGCGAGCCCGCAGACTCTCCCCCAACATTTGACCACGGAAGTAGGCCCGGGAAGAAAGGCAGATTTGATAGCATTCGCCCCAGCCAGCAGGACCAGCCTGGGCCCGCAACACCCAGCTTCCCCAGCATAGGGCAGAAGGTGGAGCTGCCCCGGTGTGCCTTTTGTTGGCCTCTCCCCTTTCCTACAATATTCCCAACCAACTAACTAACTACAGGAAGTGGAGGGACCATGATAGATGTGCACCGCCTCCAAACGTAGCAGGAGACCAGAAATAAGAAATAAACAACCCCTCTCTCTCCCAAAACTTGCCCCCCCCCCGAACCACCTCATGTCTGCCCTACAGGAAGACACCACAAAAGTACCAATCTGGACTCCTGGGCACTACTGAACATAACGCCCTCATGTCAAAGAGGAAGAACCTAGCAGACAGGATGAATTCCTTAAAAACTAAAACTCCTCAGAAAGAACAGGAAATTTATCAAGACAGCTTCTTAGACCTAGACGATTCCAAATTAAGTGACAGAGAATTTAAAGTAGCCATTCTAAAGGCTGTGAGAGAAATGAAAACATACTGGCAGAGCACCATGGCTGACATAAACAACATAAAAAAGGACATGAATGACATAAAAAAGGAACTTCATGAACAAAAGGAACAATTTAACAAAGAAATTCAAAACATAAGGAATATTGAGATGGAAATGCGAGGGATAAATAATACAATAAAAGAAGTGAGAAACGAAATAACTGC